>QEQW01000131.1:0-52340 GCA_004016085.1 Claviceps quebecensis
GGCTTTATGGTGTTGAGCCCGCCATGCCCACCAATCCGCACGCGATTACATCTCCTGGAATATCCGACGATATTCCGTGTTGCGCGATTCCAACACTTTCTTTCTTTCTTTCTTTGCTTCCTTGCTTCTTCGTCTTGTTTCTAGCAAGGACTTGTGCGTGGAGATGAACATGCTGTGCCTTCGTACCCCGTAGACCGTTTCTTATATTGCATTGCATTGCATTGCATTGCATTGCATTGTATGGACTGTGATAGGGGATGAGGAGCAGAGACGACGCTGGAGGGCGTCTAGTGGTAATGTCTTGCAAGTTGCGTTGATTAGGAAATCTGCGCTGGGTGAAACATCGCTGGGGAGAAAATGGGAAGAAATAGGATAAAATGGGCTGGCTTTGCGAGTTGGTCTTTTTGGCTCAAAGCACCATTGATGGGTGTTGGCATTGGAACCTGTACTGATGCTGACACCGAGTCACTGATGCCCTTGCTGGCACTGATATCTCTTTCTTGCTCATTTGGCACAGTCGGTACAAAGGAGTGTAGTTTTTTAATTGGTTATTGGCCTGGCGGTCCTTTCGTGGCCTAACATTCCTTCTTTCTACCTAAGCTTCTTGAGAACCTCCATATTCTTCCACTGTTCGTTCATTGGATAAATGACCCCCAACGGGGATACTGTTGCTTAGTTTTGTTGAATTTCGCCGACTGCCTTCATCTGCAGTATCATGTTTTCCATGTGTGTGTCAAACGCGGCTGGCTGTGATGTGAGCACCCGCACAGCGCGCCCAAGGCAATATCCTATAAAACTTTCGACCTCCCTCACACCAGGACTGCCGTGGTGAAAGAAACATCACGGGCTACAAGATCGCTAATCAGACGCAGGATGGTGTGTTGGCGAGTATCAGATCGATGTTCTTGCTACAAACACACCTATCGATTCAGTAGGAAAACCGCGCGGCGCAAATCAAGTTTTATCAAGTCCGGTTATAAACATAGCGTCACAGATTTCCAGTGTAGATAGGGTATCAATTCACGTCCACGTACGTACTACATAGGGCGTTTTCATGCCAGCGTAAAAGGGGCACTCGTGCCCTCAAACGCATCAATCTTCCCAGACAAGTGCTTCGCATCCCCGTAATACTTGACTCTATACGTCCCTGGTACAGCATTACCGTACGTCTCCCACGAGACATCCACCTCGCTATATCCGAGCAAGGAGTTCGTCCGCCGCCACGAATACACCAGAAACCAGTCACCGTCGTTTTTTACCTGCGTCCAATCGCCTCTCGTCTTCTGCTGCTCAATCGCCGCAAAGGTTCCCTCCAGACGCAGGTTGTTTCGGGGATTGGCGCCTTGGAAAGTCACCTGGACGACAGAACCTACCTTGTAAGAAGGATCAGGTTGGCGCAGGACTTGCCCGAATGACCTACCCAGGGGGGCATTATCCACGATGACGCCCGGTGTGAAGGAGAGCACGCTGCCGCGGTTGTCAGGAGCTGGCGCGCCTTGCTCCGGCGTAGAGGTCGCATCTGGACGAAGGTAGTGCATGTTGCTCAGGGTCAGGTTGATGTAGGCGTTGAGTTCGTGGGGACCAAAGAGCGTTGAGGCGCCTTCATACCGCTGCACCTCATATTCTTCTGGTGTAGCGCAGTAGTGCGCGTAGCTGTTTGCCGGGCCTCCCAGGACGACAATGGGCTTTTCGGTCAAAAATGTGGCTGCCTCTTTGGCGACGGCAGCTTTCCACCTTCGGCCGGACATGGTGGTTGCTTCTGACGGAGAGACAATGATGACGAATTGGCCGACGCGGAGCATTTGTATGTCCACAATGTTGGGAGCCCAGGGGTATGGCTCGTTGATTTCGCCAACGTCGAGGAGAATCGGCTTGGAGCCCTGGCAGGCAGCTTGTGCTTCCGTGGGGCTTCGCAGCAGGCCTGAGACGAGCTTCCATATCGGATTGGCGTCTGGTTTGCCGGAATCGCCCTGCGTAAAGTCGAATAGGCCAGGCCAGTCGGACGTGCCGGCGGCGAAGGAGTAGCCCAGTGCGGCGGGACAAGTCTGGGCTTGTTGGCCGTTGGGCAAGGTGAAGTTCCAGAATCTCATGTCGTGAAAGAAATGGAATGCCTTGACGGTCGAGCCTACAATGGCTGTTCCCGAAGTACCTAGAGCGGTCTTTGATTCTGTGTTAGTTTCGAGGACTTGAGTTATGCACGTTATATGTATACATGTGTATCATCCCATGTAAACGTGTGCGTAAACGTGTATATACACATAGAACGATAGGGAATCTTGCCAGGATTGGACAACCTACATAGACATTTTGCGCGCCAACAAACTGCCGCCGTCCTATTTCGTGACAACTCTTGACGCCAAGATCCAATGCCGCGAATTCAGGTCCCCGACCATGGCATTTCTGCGACTTGCCATCCGCACACGTGCTGTTTTCTAAGCTGCATTGTTGACCTGATCCGTCGTCACAGTACGCTCCCAGAACATTAGGCGTCGTGTCCCCTACACTTGCTTGGCTGAAGCCGGCGACGAAGCCCTCGGCCGCGTTAGTGTTTTCTCGCATCGCTTCTTCCAATAGCCAGGCGGCAACTCCTTTGTTATCCGCGGCCGCGTGCGTGTTATTCCCGAGCAGGGATGTGCCGTGTACGGGGAACCAGGTCAGGACGCCTACATCCTTGCCGTCCTTGGCACGCTTGAAGCGCAGTAGTGTCATGGTCGTGTCAGTCTCGTCTTCATACTGCCTGCGCTCGGCCTCGGGGTTGGCGAGATAGGCGTAGAGGGAGCGATTGATGGCAGCGTCTTTAACTCGGGTGCTGCCCGTGTCCAAGTAGCCCTGTAAAAGAGGATGTCAGGTATCTGACCCTCAAGTCTGTTAAAGTGCTTCCCGATGTCGTCGAGAGAAGACTTCCTGGCGCTCAATATGGGAAACGCACCTCTTGCAGATTTTCGTGCGCGCGCTTGATAGAGAGGACGGCGCCGTCTACCAAGGCTTGATAACTCTGCTTGTCGAAACCCAACGTCGTGATTTGCGGCAGTAGGTAGTTGAACCAGGCACCGGGGCCCGCGTGACTATGCGTGCCAGTCAGAGCGAGATTGTTGGGGCCGTACACCTTGTACTCATCGCCAAGAGACTTGAGGCCATCAAGAACACCATATCGTACGGCAGTGTCACCAGACTGCGCATCGAGTACCAGGTATACCCATCGGTCCTTTGGGTTGTTCTTGTCCGCGACAATGAAGGCGCGGCTGTGTAGGCGTTGACGGAGTCCGGTACCCTTTTGATCGAGGTTCGCATACCCAGCAAAGCCGATCTCGACAACGGGACCAGTGATGTCGGCTTTGCCAACACCGATCAAGTATTGGTCACCATCACCACTGGAGGCCGTGGCAGCGCCAACCAACGTGCTGAGGACCAGCGAGACTGCCACGTAAAAGAGATGGAAGAAGGAATTCTTCGAGAAACCATGGCGCCCACTCGCTGAGCACGTCCGGGGTGTCATGGTGAAAGAGGCAGTTGGACGTCGATAGGTGCCATTCAGGTTGTCGCTTTGAATCTCCGTGGAACGCGTTCTACATACTGTGGGAACATGTATGGGCACTTTCATCTTATACCAACGCGGATAAAACCACAAAGGCTAGAATAGAAGGAGGAAAAAGAAAGAGAAAGGAAGACAAGTAGGGCCAGAAAGCTTCACACAATGCAGCGCGACTGATGAAGCCAGCGCAGATGTCGTAATGATGAGCAGGGTAATTCGTACCCCCCGATGGTTTATTACGAGATTCTAATTCCTGCTGGCCCGGCTCGTGACTGCTCGGAATCTCCCACAATAGTGGTTTCACAAGCCTTTACCTTTTCGGCCAGCAGCGCCACGGAGCTTGAGATATATAATAGATGGTCATAAGATCCCATCATGGACAAAGTCAGCGGGCTGAGGTTCGCTTCGTGGCGGTTTCAAGTGGATTACCTTGTAATTAAGTTGGCTGCCGGAATCTTGATAGGGCCATCGAAACAAAAAAGGTGTAAAGCCTTGGAAGTCCCAGCGGCAATCAATAGCCAGCCGACGAGACTAACAAGACGCCGCTTCATCCGGTAGCTTCAACGCTTAGACAATTCACAAGCAGCCTCAATGACGTTGTGGAGAAGCGCCCGCAACTTTTGCGGAGTGAGTTTTGGACTTTTGGTCAATGGCCCAAAGGAGACGGAAGCCGCAAGGGACGGACGAATGGGTTGCTGCTTGCATGATCATTCTATATGCCAACTGCAGAGCGCCCGATGGTGCTCTGGTGACTGCCCCTTGGTGGTATGGTGACGTATGTACCTAGTGTTGTGAAACTCGAAAAGTCGTCAAGTCGGCGGATAGGAAGCAGATAGGTACAATATGTACCTATGTATCGAGTACATACCTATATAGTTGCCCTACCCGGCACTGGCGGATCTGCAAAAGCTCAGTTTGAATGGATCGACAACACCTAATCTGGACATGCCGGTACAAAGGTATGTATTGTACGTGTATACCTATTTGTTGATGCGCTTCAATTCGAGGATGATCAAGGTTGTAGAACGCCTTGACAATGATCATGGGAGGTATGAGCAGAGCGTTGGAGTACAAATATCATCATCGACACCAATCCGCACTTCTGGGCCCGCGTTTGTGAAACCCGAGCCAAACTGATCAATACCTAGGCCACGAGCCCTTTTTAAGACATTGACCTCGTGCAGATGCAGATTGAAGTAAAGCAAACCGTCGTCTGCGCGCTTGAAGGCTGAAGCTGCCACCAGGATTGCGCTGAATGGGTGCCGTCTTGGCGCGGGATGATGATGGCTGCTTGGACCATTTTGTGCGACACGATCTAGATATCATGGCCGTTTCGATGGCTTGAATCATTTTTTGGGCGACGGGCTGGCCGGTATATATGTACTCCGTAATGCGATGACTGTCAGTTATGTTAAATAAGTTGTTGCAATTACATATGCACAAGGGTCGTGATTCGTGAATCTCTCGATGACGCACGATCCAGATTCCGGCGGCGCATCAGACCACCAGTGACCACTGACCTCCCCACTTGTGGTCATCGACCTCGACCCCTTGTTCCTTCCCTTTGGCATTGCTCTGCTAATACCTCACCTGCTTTTCTATCTGCCATTCCAGGATCTTGTTTCTCCAGCAACTTCAAACAAGCTCAGACTCTAGAGCGGCCTTCTCACGGACAAAACGATACTAGAGGCCAAAAGAGAAACAAAAACATGTCCACCACAATGGCAGCGCCCTCGGCCGCCGCCGTCATCGGCTCGACAGGCCTCGTGGGCTCCCTGATACTGTCCAACATGATTGCCCACGACATGTACAAGCCGGTCCATACCATCACGCGACGCGCTCCCAAGACGACCTCGCCGAACCTCAACAGCGTCATCGACAGCGACACGACGAAATGGGCCTCTGCCCTGTCGACGCTTTCCCCTTCACCGCATGCTGTCTTCTCCGCGCTGGGCACCACGCGCGCTGCGGCCGGCGGCGTTGAGAACCAATGGAAGATTGACCACGATCTCAATATCGAGCTCGCCAAGGCAGCCAAAGACGCGGGCGTCAAGACGTTTGTCTTCGTATCGAGTGGCGGCACGCGGCTCCCTGCCGTGAGCACGTTGTCGCCGTATGCGAAGATGAAGAATGGTGTGGAGGATGCGGTCCGGGATATGGGCTTCGAGCACGCCATCATTCTAAAGCCAGGCATGATTCTGGGCGAGCGCGAGCAGTCACGTCTCGCTGAGGGTCTCTTCCAGAGCGTGGTGCGGAGTCTAGGCAAAGTCAGTGCCGGTCTACAGAACACAGTCGGTCAGGACGCGGAAGTTATCGCGAGGGCCGCCCTCAAGGCTGCCAAATTAGCCGAGGGAGGTCAAGCGCCGAACAAGTACTGGGTGGTGGAGGCGAGTGAGATTTTGAAATTGGGCAAAACGGACTGGGACGGCGCGGCAGGGGCCAGTGCTATTCAGGAAAAGGCATGAGCTGAGGTAGTTTCTGTTCGGCAACGCGTTAGAGTGGCGGATCACGGAGCATCGAGAAAGGAGGTTCGAAGGAGCAGAAAATAGAAACGAAGAGATAGAGACAAAAGGAAAGACGCCAACGAAAGCGGAGAAAAGGTTCCATGCGCAGAATTCATGGTGGTTGTAGTTTAATGTGCCACGCATACGGCCGCATTCCCGCTTCCACGACGGGGGTTCACTCAGCGTACATACATATCCGTACCTATGTGGCTGGCTGGCTACATATTCGCTCCATTAAGCCACATGGAAACGAAAAGAGATGAGCTTTATTACCCTGTGTATTCAAATGTGTGGTCACTGGCAGCATGTAGGTTCACATGTACACCCCTCCGGTGATCGGGAATCGGGTGCTTTATCAGGTAGGTATGTACCTAGGTACCCTTTGGTACCCTTTGGTACCCTTTGGTAGCCTTTGCCCCTCCGTGACTGCGCACCATCTTAACTTACCTAAAGGTACATATGTACATGATCTATCCCTCACATATTCACGGTTCACCCCATCTCCATCCTTCGATGTCATCATTGATGCCATTTTCCCGTCCCGCATCCCACATCCCGCATCCCGCACCCCGATCCCGCCAATTCGTTCATTTTCCCTCACCCATTCCTCTGCCCTCTGGGCACCACGACATCGATCCTACCGGTTTCCGACGGCGAGGTTCAAACAAGGAAGAAAAATCCAAGCGGCTGACCACCACAATGGACACGACGCGCCCCTCCATCGTGGGACCTGACTCCGGCCCTGAACGGCCTTTCCCGTACAAAATGGAAGGCAAAGTCATAGCAGGCTTCGGCCGAGGCTCCAAAGAGGTAAATCCACGCTTCATAACCAGACCCCCCCCCTCCTCTCCACCGGACATCCCATCCCATGGCTGTCCGTCCCCTCTCTCCCCCGCACTTCCCATGGGAAAAGACGTGTGTGTGTGTGTGTGTGTGTGTGGAAAAGAGGACGAAGAATAAAAGCACACCACGCACAAAGCTAGGCAAGACGATCATCGCAATGGAAAGAATCAAAGCAACTCACCATCACACAACCTGTTCCAACAGCTCGGCATCCCAACCGCCAATCTCCCCGTAGATTCCACCCAAACTCCCTGGATCGATGCCATTCCCTCAGGCGTATACTTTGGCTACGCCTCCCTGCAAAGTATCCCATCTTCTCACCCGGAGAGCATATCCTCGTCTTCGTCATCGTCTTCGACTTCGTCTTCGGCCCCCGTCTCCGGCATTGGTCCCGAGCCGGCCCTCTTCCCGATGGTCATGTCCATCGGCTACAACCCCTTTTACAAAAACACAGTCCGCAGCGCTGAAGTCCACATCCTGCATACATTCGAGGCGGATTTCTACGGCGCGCACATGAGGTTGCTGATTGTGGGGTTTATACGCGAGGAGAAGGACTATGTGAGTCGGGAGGCGCTGATTGAGGATATTGAAGAGGATTGTCAGGTTGCGAGGAGGAGTTTGGGGAGGGGGGGATGGGGGGCTGGAGAAGTGAGAGTGCGGGAGGGGAGTGATGAGCCAAGGAGGGGATGTGGGAGGGAAGAGGGGGAGAAAAAGGAGGAGGAGGAGGAGGAGAAGGATGGTGGTGGTGACTGTGAGACTGGGGAGGAGTGGTTGCTTCGGAAGCTGTGAGGGGTTTGCATTTTGTAGTGTCGGGACTCGAGACTCGAGACTCGGGACGTGTGACTCGTGAGGGGTCGTGCTTCTTTTTAACTTCATCTTGAAGGTGTAGGGCTGGTGCGAACAAGTCTTTTTTTTTTTTTTGATACAGTGCAAGATGATGGGGATAGATTGATACCTGGAGAGATAGATACCACGCATAGATATCACGAAGCATCATCAACTCTCGAGAACGCGAATGTCAAGTAGGAAGGGCAAAAGAAGAAGACCGGAAGATGAGTTGATGATAATGATTACATTGATGATTGAAGTAATAAATGATCGGTCTGCTGTCTGGCAGCTTGTATTTATACGTGTGTGCTTGCGCCGCTGGGTATCGCGATTCTGCCTCTTCGAAGCACCCATCTGGCACTTTCCCATGTTCATATTCCCTCCTCCTCCTCCTCCTCCTCCTCCTGCAGGGTCCAGCAGACGGATGGTCGCAATCCCCGTGGCCATTGGCAGCGAAAACCCTAGGTTCTGTCCGTAATTCATCAATACCACGTGCATGCCACTCCAAATCCTTTCAGCAGTCTCATATCCAAAAATGGTCATACACTTTCCGCAGAAAAAAAAAAGAAAAGCCGCCTGCGACGCGATGCAAAAAAAAAGGAAAAAAAGAAAGTGAAGACTTTCATGAGGAGTGAGAGTTCATGAGTAAGCAGAATACCGCCCCAGCAAGACATGTGAGAAATATCATCAAAAAAAATACCAAACAAATGCAGAACACATCATGTCATTTCGAACGGAATGAAAATTTCAAAATGCAAAAGAAGTCAAGTTTCATCATAGGCCATACAATGCAACCTGTACTCCCATCTTACAATTTTGCCTCGCCCTTACACGGCAAGTTGGTGAGGCTCCTGGTTGGGGTAATATCTAGGCAAAAACTAGCAGCATTTCTTGATTAGCAGCGCTCCCCATCATATGGGTTGTTGGGTTTCCTCCTCTTGTCCTCTGGTCACGGACGGGTATGGATGGTCATGTTACTCACATTCATGATAATCATCATTGGTATATCAAAAACATCCCGCTTAATCGTCCAACAATACGTGCAATTCACCCTCCCATCCTTTTCGATGCGTGAAATGCCGTGCTCGCTATCGATCTTGGTGACGCGACTGCTCAGGATGCCAGTCCGATCTCTCTGGGTAGGCGTGTCCTTGCCATCGACCATGTCTTGCGTGCGGTACTTGAACAAGCGACAGCTCCGTTGGACTTTGCCACGGCTGTCCTCGAACGCTAGCTGTGCGAAATCTTGGTAGAATTGCACAACGCTGTCATCGTCTAGGAGTTCTGCGAGAAACACGGAGCGCGGTTGCGATGGAGCCGACGACTCGGGAGCGGCAGCAGACTTTGATTGTGACGTCGTGGGATCCGAGTGCGGGGTGCCATCGGCGCTGACGTCCGATCCTGGCGGTGCGGCTCCCATAAGGATATTGCGGTTGGGTTCTTGGCCCAGGAGGACTTCCTTGGTCCAGCCCGTCAGGGCTGTAAACTCCTTGTTTACCGCAGCAACTTCACCCGACCGTCGACATACGATTGTGGGGGCGCAGCAGTGTTGCAAGAAATCGTCAAATTCAAAAAGCGTGCGCTGGAAGCACTTTTCCATGAAAACCAAATCTTCCCGGGTCAGGTCCTTGGTGCATGCGATAAAGGAGGGGCGAATCTCCCCCAAAGATCTTGCTATCATCACGAGTTTGTTCGCCGGTAGACGGTCTTTGATGACGGAGATCATGTTGTGAAAGCCAGCTGTATAGGGATATGGCTCCTTCACGTTTGCGTAGACCGAGGCCGAATCTCTTTTACGTTTTCCCATGAGTATTTGCGAGATTTTATCTTGCTTCGGCTTGATCCGGACAGGCCCTCCTGACACGCCGTGCGCATTGTTCAGAGAGCCGTGGGGAGAGGCTTCGAAATTGGTCTGCGGACTAGCCGTAGTATCGGTGCCAGGGCTTGCGAGGCTATTTGGGCCAGCCGCGATGGCGTAAGCGTGCGGCAGGCCGTGTTGCAGGTTCCCTTGGGAGTAGATGGTGCTGGTGGCGTCGAATCCTGAGTAATCACTGCCCGACACGGTCGTGTCGAATGCCTGGCTTGAGCCATTGCCGAAAAGCGCGGCATAGTTGGCATCCGTGGACGGTGTGGCGGACATGGAATTGTCCTGCGGCGATGTTTCTGCTGCCAGACCCATCCTGTTCAGTATGCCAAACTCCCACCCGGCATATTGACTGCCAAAATTGAGTCCCTCTAGATCAAAGTTGTAAAGGCTGGGATTGTTGGGATCAAAGAGAGCGCTGAGATCCATAGTTTCGCCTGGCATCATAGCATCCAGGGAAGGCCCAGCAGCTGAAGCACTTCCTGGAAAGCCTCCTGGTGCTTGTGTATTGTATGACATGTTTTCCGCCATACCTACCTGACCCGGATTCGCTGCGTGATATACGGGGAAAGCCGGTCCATTGCTCTGCTGGAGAAAGGTGTTGACCCCAGGTGAGAGCTGGTCTGACTGTATTGAGAGTTGGCGTTGGCCATTGATTCGGCCGCGTTCAGCTTCTGGGTCATAGTTGTGCCCCAGCACAGGCGCCAGAGCTTCGAGTGGTGCATCATGCAGATATTTTGCTTTCTTGCGCACGCCATCTCGACACCCGTCTGCCAAGCCTCTCTTGATGCATCGTTGGCACGGCCGTTCATCGCCTAGTAGTATAATGGTTAGAACAGGCATACTTGCGTTTACTATGGTTGGATGTGTTTCCCTTGTCCTCTGTTTCTTCCAACCTACGACCAAGGACGCGCGAAGAAGAAGAAAAAGGGGCCAGACACTAGGGGGCAACTTGGCAGCACCCAACTGCACCCACGAAGAAAGGGCAAGAGCAGTGACGGCAAGGCAAGAGTAAAGCAAGCAGCATTGGGCACAAAATGTCTTGCCAAGTCGAGGCGAGGGGGAAGCATACACTGTCACTTTTTATGTATTCACATACCACATGTCAAGTGAGCTCTTTGACAGGCAAAGCATGCTCTTCGGGCCTTCTTCCTCCGCGGTCTTTGCGCATCTTTTGCGTCGTTCTGTTTCTTGACGTCGGCCATTGTATCGTCGTCCAAGTTTGCTAGAGAATCGTTCTCGTCTCCGTCGTCCGATGCATGGTCTGAGAGGTCGGCATCATGATCCACCATCTTGAAAGTAGGCATCCTTGGCCTGGGGGTTCTTATAGTCCGGAAGCTACTGATGAGCTTGGACACAATCTAGGTTGTCTGCACTCTCGAATCACCCAACCTTGCCCCATCCCTCCCCCCTGCAGGATTCTGTATGAAGTGATCTGGCTCACGCAAGCTATACGGTGGCAATTCACAAAGTCACCAAATGTCGCAGCTGCCAGTTGCTACGATCCATCCAAGCCCTTGTGCTGGAGATCCACACCAAGATACGCCCCTGTTACACAGCTTGGCGGAGGGTGAGACCGCTGATGCCAAAGTACGTACAGGCCGCTGCTGGGTGTATATGGGTGTACGGTCCAGCTCAGTGGATGCGTCCGCAACCGAACCAAGGGCACGGCGTCAGTGCTTTGCCGCCGTTCGATGATGAGAAGCGGCACGAGCTGAGACAAGCGACTTGAGAATCGATTTGCCGAGAAGATATCAGCGCAGAAAAGTGAGCGGATATGATGGTTGGTCGAGCGCGGCGACCAGGACCAGACAGGTGATTAACTTGTGGCTTCGCGCGGCGGTAGAGGGTCAGGCGCAATGCCGACAGACAGATGGCCAGATAACCAGCAAGCGTCTCGTATTCTCCCCCACGAGTCCGAGAGCAACGATGTCCAATAAAGGTGGTATCCAGCGCGAATCGAGGCGTTCGTGTACGACCACGGCAGCGGCGAGCGGGGCTGAGATGATGGGTTGGGCGTCGAGGATTGCATGAACAGAAGACCCTAAGGCCAATCTTTAGGTCGCGGCACTTTGATTGAACGAACAACAAAGCGTCAAAAGCATCGAGAAGTCGACGGCGAGGAGTGAATATGGGTTGCCAGTGATGTTCTTGGTTGGCGACTTGGCAGAAAACCGATCGAGCGCGAAGTCGCGGTTCGTCGCGGCGAGCCAGCAGTAGGCGAACGCAGCCACCCGCGGAGGCGTCTAGAAAGCGATCGGTGACCAGAGTGGCTGCTGGATGAGACGGCTTGTATTTTTGTTTTTTTTGGGGGGGGGGAGGTTTCTCTTTGAAAAAGAAGCGCACGGCAATGGGAAGCAAGATCGCAGAGGCGGCGGACACAAGTTGCTGAAGTATCGCCAGAAATGGACGGTGTGGGCGGGCAAAATAGCCGACCCGTTGCGCGCAGCCGAGGAGACATGCGCGGCGCGCCAAAGAAAGAAAAAAAACCCGTCTTGACTCTTGACTCTTGGACTCACTGAGTCACTTCAGAACCCCCGCCGCCCCTTTCGCCCCCATCCTTTCTTTTCCCCGCCCCCAGAAATAGGTACATAACCCAGTTCATGTCGAGAGCACGGCCGCAAGTGACAGATCATATGAAGACAAGTGATCGAAGTTCTGCTTCAAGAGGAGCGCGCTTGTCCTCGCTACCTGCACGAATCACGCGAGGGCTTACCATTGGCAAGTTGTATCCATGTTGAGTCTTGACGTGCTGAAGATTGGACGACGAACTCGAGTCATTCAGTCCCAGATGCTTTGCATCAAATTGCATGGTCATGGCAAGGGCGACCCAATTGGCTGGGCGGCCGCCAGCAATAACACTCACTGTGCCTGTGGGGCTATGTATGTACTCTTGGCCTTCATCGCAACTTCGCAAGGTACAATTCGCAACATCAGACAACTCAGAGAGTCGACAATGAGCGTGGAACACGTTGCCGACTTACCGACGTGCTGACGTGCTCAGCCGCGCCGCGCCGCAGGAGGCGGCCAAACGTGCGTGTGTACAGTACAGTGTACGTATGCATGCATTCGTAGTTTGTGCTGTGCTTTGTGTTTTGTGCTTTGTGCCTTTGTCGCTCAGCCATGTGGCGGTGGTACGTCACGACTCACGGCGCCGGTCGCCGCACAATGCGACGGAATGTCGTGTCACGTGCTGTCCTCCGCGACTTGGAGGCTGAGCAATCAATCATCTTGGCCTGTGCGTCACCTACGGAGTATGTACATGTTCAACATGCCTACTGCACCCCACATCGCTCCCCGCGCCGCATCTTCGGACCGTTTCCCTGCCACCTAGGTACCTAATGTAGGTACAGTACCTCTTTCGCACCGACGTCAACTCTAAAGCGTTTGCATCGTGAGTCGTGACGCCTCAGGTATGTCTCTGACCTGCTGCATACATACTGAAAAGTAATGCCAGGAATAGCCGTGTGCAGGTCATCTGCTGTCCAGTATGGATGGGCCGTGAAGTATGAAGCGTGAGCAACGCTGGAACCCTTGTTCAGGGAAAGACGCCAGCCATCTACATACATACCATGTACCTACATATGTACCTACTTTTGTTCACACCTCGACACTTCTTGCGGACAAGAAGCGTGACGCCACCTTCTTCCCACCTCGGTTCATCTAATAACGAAAAATGCTACTTCGCCGCTGTTGCCGACCAGCAGTCTCCGGTCTCTGCCATTGTGATGCCATGCCATTGTCATTGCATTTTAGGTAGAGTGCGCAGCGGAGACTCATCTAGGTAGCTAATGTATGTATGTACATACATACTTACCAGGTACCTATCTTGACTCACTCTGTGTTTGGGCATCCACAGCTCTCTCTATCTGCTTCCAGATGACCTCGTCGAGCGCCCAATTCCCCCTTTTGCAGTCCGCCAAGATATGCTCTCTCGACTCCATGCCTGCCCTCTCACAAAACAAGATCTCGTCTTGTTGTCGCTGTTGCTGTTGCTGCTGCTGTTGCTCAGCCAGCCTGCGTCTTGGTACGTTTAATGAGTCAAGTGGTACCGCGTCAAGGGGTACGACGCCGGCGTATGCAAAACATGGAAAGACAAAGTCAAGATACAAATCTACCTACCCATGCATTAACTCGTCTGTCTTGTGCTTCTGGTTCTCCCCCCGTGCTCCCGGATGTTTTCCCCGGTCAGGCTCAGGCTTTGATGCGCATCGCGTTGGCTCACCACGCCGTCCGCCACCGGCAGCGCAATGCTGAAACAGGCAGTGGCTCTCGTTTGGGCTGAGCAAGTGTCGTTGCCAGTACGAGCTCGGTCACATGGCGGCTTCAACATGCAAAACTTGGTCGTGTTACGGCATAGGCCATGCAATTGACAAGTATGGAAGATGTTTGATGGTCTCATAAAGAAAAGAAAAAAAGCGTCGTTTCGAAATTCGGTTAGCCTTTTTGCAGATTGATAGTACCAAAAGTCCAAAACTGCGTCCAAGCTGGCAATTTCTCGTTTGCCTTCTGTTGCTCTCTTCTGTATCGGGTGTTAGCCTTGTTGAGGCTAGGCTAGATAGTACAGGGACGCCCATAGCTCAAGAAGCCTTCACTTTTGGGTAGGAACCAAAGATTCACCATGATTTGGGGCTCTTCAAGCTCCCCCGGACTTGACTTAGTAGCCGATCTCACTTCTCCAAGTCCATACGCGCCAATGCGCCATGTACGATATCGAAGACCTCATTATTCATTACTATTCTGCACAATGTACGCGGTTCAACTGAGCGTTTCCTGTTCTGTCGTGAAAGACCCATCACCGCGCAATTTACTCTATGATTTGGCGTACCGGCTCTTCCTTCGAATTTGCTTGCCGTAGCGAAAAAAGATGTATGGAAACGGCAGCATGGCCACCGTCAGAAAAGCAAGGAGCGATGAAGCCCATTGGTAACCCAATTTCTCGTACATTTGCACGCCAAATAACGGAAAGGCCGCTGTATAACAATAAACCCATTAGCTGTGTCTATATACCATGACTCTATCGGCGCATCTAGAGGCAACTCCTGGGCCA
Organism: Claviceps quebecensis; assembly: GCA_004016085.1. Classification (NCBI taxonomy): domain Eukaryota; kingdom Fungi; phylum Ascomycota; class Sordariomycetes; order Hypocreales; family Clavicipitaceae; genus Claviceps; species Claviceps quebecensis. The sequence goes on from QEQW01000131.1 coordinate 14,622, forward strand.
ACCTCGTGCTAGTGGAGACCCTGGGCGTTTGATAAGAAAGAAGACTGGAAACAGTCTCGTAGAAAGATTACTAAACGTACCAGCAAATATGCATCTCACAAACGCATTGGCAGCAAGAGCGCTAGCAGCGTACAATGGATACGCATCGACCTAATGTCACAACAAGTCCTTGTCAGTCCCGGCTAGAAGACAGTGGTGTTACAAGATGAATGCCGCCGAGAGGGCCTAGAGACAAAATCCAACATCATGGGACTTACGAGAAAGGTGAAGATGCTCGTGAAGACCAGCACGTTTCTAGACAAATACGCAACAGGTTAGTCTACCTCGTAGAACGTTGAACGAAGACTTGCTAAACAATGCCCAAAAGAAGAAAGGTGCTTTAATTAAGAGAGACGAGACACATGGCTTGAAAGATGAACGGTGTCTAGACGTCGAGGCGCCAACCGAGTCTCCTTTACATCCTGGCAGGGCAGGGAGTAAAGACCATCGAGTCCACGTAATGAGAGAAGAGACATGCCGACTGACTGAGCCGTGGCTGGGTTGGCAATTGCCTTGTTCGAAAAGGTGGCCACAACAGATGCATTTGTGTGCCCATGACTCTCATGATTCATGATCCCGGGCCCCGATCCCGGAACCGCGTCGATTACCGAGAGATGCATCGATTACCCTTACTATTGTCTTACAAATTTCTTTGCGTCTTCACCGATTGCGGTCACGGCACATGTTACCCCCCGATCGCAGGCAAAAACGAGGTGCAGGGGTCCTGGGTCCTGGGTTCTGGGTCATACAGGGGGATACGGGGGGCCATGGAGAGGCTTATTCTGTGTTTCTTTCTCTCTTTCGGACAAGAGCAAGCGCCTAATTTCAAGACCCCATTGTCATCACCGCCTTGGTGGGTGTGATGATGGTACCACCGGATGTGAACTTGAGAGAGGGGAGGAAAGGGGGCACGACGTAGAAGAGCAAATGCAGGAAAACGAGGCATGAGCCAAAACCAAGGGCCAAGAGAGGAATCAACATACCCAACAGCGAAGATGCATGATCCGATTATGGGCACAATCCAGTGTACCCACGGAAAGGACGACCACCCAAACATAAAGATCCCAGCAGGCACCAACAACGACCCCATTATGCCAGGCGGCAGGCGGAACTCGGGCTCACTGGCGCCCTGAACACCCGTCTCAGCCTCGAGCTTATCCACAAGTTTGCTGCGGACGCGGTACCACAGAGGGTCCGTCATGACGCCCAGTACCATGCCGACCATGATACCGGTGAAAGACAGCCCAATCTGCCAGGCATTGAAGCCGTGGTTCGCTCCTCCAAATACGAGCGGAAAGGCCCCGAAGAACAAGTACAGGATGCCGAGCAGGATAGCGGAGAACAGACACAGGTTCAGACACATGGGCTCAAAGATGAGCAGCTGAAAGGGCCGCAGCAGAGACTGCCCAATGGCACGAAAAACAGACCGTTGGACCTTGTCGGCCGGAGCTGTCCAGCGGTCATCGCCCGTCTTTTTGCGCAGGTTCTTCGCCTTTTTCTGGAGGAGAATAGGATCTATTGGGACCGAGAAAGGGGGGGGGTAAGAGCGGTGGTTAGCGGTAAAGCCCACAATGGTGATTAAAAAGCACGGACGAGGTTGATCGTCGTGATGTCTCGGGCAGTGGTGGGATAGCGAGACCATTGTGCAGGTTTGTGACAGGCAAGATGAATGCTCTTTCTTTTTGGGGAGAGCGAAGGATCTGAGACACATGCAGATGATGTCGAGCAGAAGTAAAACACCGGGGTCCATGTGAGCCCGATGGCGGTGGTTTCAAAGTGTACAACAGTGAGGAAAAGACACACACGAGAGCTCTCTGATGAGGAGTGACAAAAGGAGAGAGAAATGAGAGGGATCCGGAAGCAGACAGACATAATTTCGGGGCAGAGGCCAGAGGGGTGAAAACAAGAAGAAATATCAACTTACGGTATGTCTCCGGCACGAACATCACAACTGCCACCCAGACAACGCCCGACCATATGAGCAACACATAGTACGTCCACCGCCAGTCAACGTGATAATTAATAAATCCCCCCATAATCGGCCCCAGACTCGGCCCGACAAATGGCGACGCGGAAAACAACGCCATCGGAGCCTGCAGCGCTCCCCGCGCAAACAGGTCACTCACGGTGCCGCCCGATACGGCGAGGAAGGCGCTCCCCGTGAAGCCGTCGAGGAAGCGGAACACGATGATGGTGGCGACGTTGCGGGCGACGGCCTGCGGAATCAGGAATATGAGGTAAAGCGTCCAAGTGACGAGGTAGATGGGGCGCCGGCCGTAGAACTCGCTAAGGGGACTGAGGATCATGGGCCCAAAGGCGATGCCCAGGACAAAGGTGGAGAGGCCGAGGACGGAGACGATGCGGGAGTTGTGGAAGTCGGCTTCCATGTTGGCGTAGGTCGTGGTGTAGATGGAGCTTGCGCATGTTCTGTGCGGGATTGGGTTAGTCGAATTCTCTGCAAATCATGTCGGCTTGTTATCATCCCTCTTCTACATTTTCTTCCTCTCATGAATTTTCTCGTGGAACAAGTTTCACTATTCAGCGCGCGCTATGCTCCCACAGGGGTATATCTCATCGCATCTTGCTCTTTTCCCAGCCGTTTCCTCTCCAACGTTTCCCCATTTGTGTAAAACCAACAAAGATCAACAGAAGCACGTCTTCTGTGCGAATTACTCCTCTTTGGAAAGATTAAAGGCCACTTACACACATAAACTGACATGCGACACAATCAGCGTAATCAACCACTTCCTCTTCGACGAAAAGCTCCGGGGGCATAAAGGATCCGCATCACCGCCGTCCCAGGCAACTTCAAAAGGGTCCTTCCCCTGCGCCGAGTGTGAACTCCGTTGCGCTTCCGTACCAGCATTCCCTTCCGAGTGCGCCCCGTCATCGTCATCTTCATCGTCATCGTAGTCGTGGTCGTCTACGCTGTACCCGTTCTGCGACCGAGTCTTGTCCAGGCGATTACGAGCAGTCGATGCCCGAGATGTCGCACGTGAGAGGGCGGGAGCGCGTGGCTCTTGCGCATGAGGCAGATATGCCTTTTCTTGGTCAGGATTCATGGTGGTGGAGTGTACGATGAACCCTTTCGTTATATCGTTGCCGTGGTCCGCCAACGGTCGGTTCGTCTTTGTTCTTCAGGCCTTTTTGCCCCCTTTTTCTTTTCCTGCCTATGCTATTTTCCCTTGAAGTCTCGGGGCGAGTGAGGCGATGGGTTACGAGCCGGACTTGCTGCTTGCGCGCACGGAAAGAGCGTCACGATTGAGCTGCGAGACGGGCCACAGTCATGGTCCGGAATAAAGACACATTAGATATGTTGCGAGAAGCACCAACATGTATACTGATCCGCGATATGTAGGACGAGTAGAGCAGCGAAGATGAATCTAAGAGGGGAAAAAGTCAGGACAGGTACTTATTAAGCATTGCTCATCATGTCGTAGCCGACTACCTAGAAACCTTTCGGAGCTCCGACCCCAGGTCCGCCATGGCTCAGGCATTCTTCATTCCTGTGGAGGTGGTGGAGGTGCCATGGAGGAAGGAGCCAACTTCACTAGGTAGTAGCGCTGTTTCCGGGCCGTCATGCATTGTGATTCGTGGTTCGGCCGACCATGGACCTGGATGGAGACATCTAGGGGTCAAAGCAAAGGCTTTCTCTGTCAATTCTGTCATTTGTCGGTGCTGTTTTCCTTTTGCGACTTGACTGAAACTCATCTTCTTTTTCAACCTGAGTTGTCTTCTTGGTTTCCGTTTGTATCTTTTCCATTCTGCGTCAGGTCATCCCGTCTATCCGAGCTCACACATATGTAGCCCCTTTGTCGGAGATAGAAGCGTTGGATATAAGACGGTTATAAAGACACGGCTGTGCACCCCCGTCATCGGATGTTCGGCGTCCGAGCAGCGCTCATTCGCTCTTTGTACATACATATGCCGTCGTCATGGACAGGCCCAAGGTGACCGAAGTGGCCGCTGTACCTACACAATGCCGACGGACTTCATATCTCCATCTCGCTTGATGATCTGCCAATGGCCTCGGATACTTCCGAGCCGCAGACAACGCTGACGCATGCATTTTTGTGTAGAACAAAGATTTCCATACTGAGACCCGCCCGGCCGCGTGGTCCATTGTACGATGACCTTGTTGGGCACATACAAGATACCTAAGGAGGTAGGTACCTATGTAGGTACCTAGAGTTGGTAGGTAAATACCTGCATTGCCTAGGTACCTAGGTATGTATGTAGACCTGATAGGTCTAAGATGGGCACGTAAGGTAGGTATGTACTTACGGTCTAGAGTTATGTATGATCATCTGCCGCGAAGCAGGGCAAGGCTCGGCTCGGAAGTAGACCCTGGCCATGCCGTGTCATAGTACGAAGTCCTGGCCAGAACAATAAAGCCATCTGTTTCATTGTACGGAGTATAGCGAGATGATACCTACTGCGCAAGGGCGCCGCTGCAAGCACAGAATTTTAATTATACATGCATGTCTGGTTTTCCTTGATAACATCTATGATACCTATGTAAACTCATGCGATGCCGGATGCGCAACACGGCAAATCATCAAACCTGCACTTCTCTGTTTGTCGTCCTGTTGTAGCTTATAAGCAAACAATATACTCCGTAAAGCTACCGACAAGAGCCCCTCAACTTCGACAATAGTGTCCAGAAGGCTCTGCCATTCTTTTCTGTAAGGAAACACATACGAGTCAGCATATCTATCGAGTAATATCCCTGGGGTAAATTCAACTCAGGCGGCGCGTAGTCCCCGACACCTGTCTTCCATTGATGTATACGATATCAAGGCAATTCCCTTCTATGCAGTACTCCAAGCTCCCTAGATACACATTCCTCCGGCTTCTGAATGCCTTCTATAACGGATATATGGCAAGCACAATGATCGGAGGGAAAAAATACCTTAAAAGACAAGAAAATCAAGAAATCAAAGTCGTGCATCATGTCGCCGCGCGAACCCCACGCACGACGGTGTGTACATAATCCCATCATCACCTCATATCTCATCATCCCATCAATACGTCTCAGCAAGCCCACTGCTCGCAAAATCTGGAACATCGCCATCGCAATTAAAGTCACGGCTATACGCCTTCTTCGGCATGATACCAGCCTTGAGCGCCGCCTCATAACTCCACAGCGGCGCGCTCTCCGTCTTCCACGTCCAGTACCACCAACCCCATCCCTTCTCAAAGCTATGCATCTGCGCCTCAGCAAACATCTGCAGAAACCGCCTATACGCATCGCTATACTGGCTGGGATCCACGTTCGCAGCAGCACAGGAACACGAACTGTCCATGGCCGGGCATCGCGGCGTGAGCACCTCTGTGGCCTTGTCGCCCGACTTGTAATTGCCCTCCCAGCGAGTCCCCCATCCAACATTGGTGAGATACTGCGCACAATCCGTGTCAGCCTGCGACCACTCAGCAAAGAGAGTAGGCCCGTAGCCGGTGCTGCGATCCATGCTCTGCTGAGCCTGCTGCGTCCATCCCGTGCAGGCATACTGGACTTTTTTCTGGTGGGACAGCTTGATCTGGTCCTGGTTGAAGATGACGTACTGGTGCACATCGAGCACCATGTCGTCGTAGCCCGGCATGAGGCCCTTCCACTTATCGAGGCCCATGAACCCGTCGCCGAAGACGACAAGTGCTTTGACGCCATTCTTGCGCACGATATTGTACGCGTCTTTGGTCCACTGGAGCACGTCCCCCGCCTCGAGATACGTCATCTTGGGCTCGTTGGCCAGCCCATAGTGTGTGATAATGTTCTTGTATCGATCCTGCGCGAAAAACTGCGTGAGCTTGTCGTGGATCTCGAGCGATCGCTTCGCGTTGACTTGGCCATCCGTTCCGTTGAGCCATCCTATGGGGCCCAGTCGTCCGCTGTGGTTCCAGCCATTCTGACTTCCTGGCAGTGCGTGGAGATCTAGGTTGACGCGCAAGCCGTATTTCCGCGCCCATTCGATTCCCCGCAGCAGATATCGCCACGAGGTTCGAAAGATGTACGGGTCTCCGTCGTATACCTCGACGGCCCAGTACGAATACGGAATTCGCACGTGATCTAATCCTGCGGCCGCCATATCTCTGAACGTGTCCTCGTTTACAAACGTGGCATAGTGCTTCTCCAAGGTGTCGGCTGCCGTCCGCCCGAGATGTTTGCACAGAGTGTACTCGTCGACGATGCCAAGTCTTGAGTCGAAATCGAAAAGCGACGGCGTGATAAAGGGCTCGAGGGACAGCCATCCTCCGAGATTGACGCCTCGTGCCGGATGGCTTCCGTATGAGCCCCAATCTTCGTTCAGCGCCGGTACCTTGTCGTTTGCTTTGGCGGAGTCGTCCCAGCTCGTGAAGAGGCCCATCACGGGCAATCCCCCCACGGTTTGATCCGTAAACGTCACATTGAAGTCTGTCGTTGTTTTCCAACTCCACGGGTCGAGATAGGTGTTCTTCCATTGCGTCGGGACTTTGTTGGGGTCTTTGCCCTCGAGCGAAGACGACTTGGAGGTCTTATTTCCACCACCCGAATTGTTCTTGCTCACCACAATGGCCACGGCAATGATGATGATAAGGATGATGACGGCGCCGACTCCTCCCAGGATCCACCCTAGATTGTTCAATAGCATTAGCAAATCGGACTTCCAGTCCACAAGAAGACTCGCTGGTAGGCAAATCCAGATGTCTACGCATATAATACTCACAGAGCTTCTTCTTGCTCCCCTTGGGACTCTTCATCTTCTTGGCATAGTATTTCTCCCTTTCAAACTCGTCTTCTCCCCAGCTCCCACCCCCCCTTAGCCCAGAAGCCCTTGCCCGGCCCTCTTCCATAACAGCACCGCTCACGACCCGTCGTTTCCTACTCGGGGCGTACTTTCTCGAATATGTCGCTGCCGCCACGCGCGGCGCGCCATCCACCTCTTCATATCCCCCCCTTCGCTGCCTCCGCCGCTCCCTATCGGCTCGTTGCTTTCGTCGCTCATTCTCTCGATTTAGCTGCGCCAGAGCGCCCGAAGACAATGTCTTGTGCGACGATGAGCCCCTCGACCTGCCTTCGTCTCTGCTCTCTTCGGAATTCGATATCGGATCCGGCTTTCGCGTAGTTGATCGCTTTTTTCTGTGCTGGCGCGTGCTGGGCTCTGTGGCTCCCGGTCGTTGTCGTTGTCGCCGCTGCCTGTCGGGCCGGGCGGATTCCCTGGGCGGCATGGCGTGGCCATGTGCTTGCGAAGAAAGAGACTTCCTTTTTGGTGTATGCCTGTGTGTGCTTTGGAACCTGTATTTGTCACTTTCTCCTGAGACTGTGGGAAATGTCTTGGGCTCGCGTGTCGAGTCGGGCTTTCAGGAACCACGATTCGAGTTACATAATTGGCGTCTTGTCTTGCCCGAGACGCGGTTGGCAGGGCAACCGACCACCATGTTGGTAAGGGTCGGCATGACACAACGTCATTAGGTACGACTTATTAGGTACCTAAAGCCTTTGGTTCGGTCACGGTGGGGCGTCAACAATATGTACGGAGACAAAAGATTGCTCGCTTGAGCAAGAAGTGAGGTCTATTCCCTAAAAGGCAATTATCGACTACATGCTCACGCGTGACGCATCATGTATGCGTGACAAGTTACGCATGACGGGCCATGAGCCGCGTCTTGTCACCGTTGCAGTGTCTGATGCTCCAATCAGCGTTTCGTGTTTCCGAGCGCTCTGACACCAACGGCTTTGCGAGCTCGGCATAGCCAAACTCGCCCTCGGATGTAGATGCCGGCGCAAACCGAGCCAGCTTCATCCGGCCTGGTTGGTCGCGTGGCCATGACTCCCAACTCTGGATATTGTCCTGGCAGGTCACTCTCTTGATCTGCCGACGAGTGTGATTTCTTTGAACTTCCGAGCGCTTTCTCTCGTGTAGCGCTGCCAGTCCGACCGTCGCTACGCCACATTGGACTATCAATATCATGAAGCGCCAGGTTGCTTGTCTATCATGGCGAGCGACTCTGTCAAGCAGCAGCAGCCAACTGCCTCACCAACCGCTTCTCCAACTACCCCTCCGAAATCCAGCGGCGCGATACTATTCGCAGCATCCCTCGACTGCCAAGCTCAACGTTCCGATCGATTACTCGACCAACCCATTGTTGGGGCATAGCAGCAAAGGCCCTTTACTGGGAAATCGCAATGAGATCCCTCCCGAGGTGCGCAACGGGTCTACCCGAAGGATGAACCTATTTCAGGCCATCAACGATGCCTTGGGTACCGCACTTGCCGAAGACGAGTCCGTCCTGATATTCGGCGAGGATGTTGCCTTTGGGGGCGTATTCCGCTGCACCATGAAGCTAGCCGAGACGTACGGCGCAGAGAGAGTCTTCAACACGCCCCTCACAGAGCAGGGCATCGTGGGGTTCGGCATCGGCTTGGCAGCACAGGGCATGCGGCCCGTCGCGGAGATCCAGTTCGCCGATTACGTCTTCCCTGCCTTTGATCAGCTCGTCAACGAGGGAGCGAAGCTCCGGTATCGCGAAGGCGCCACGGGTGTTCACGCCGGTTCCTTGACCGTGCGGATGCCCTGCGGCGGCGTTGGCCATGGCGGCTTATACCATTCTCAGTCCCCCGAGTCTCTCTTCACGCACATTCCAGGCCTCCGCGTCGTCATGCCGAGATCTCCTGTCCAGGCCAAGGGCTTGCTACTATCCGCAATCCGCAGCAACGATCCGTGCATCTTCATGGAGCCCAAGATCCTGTATCGTGCTGCCGTGGAACAAGTGCCCGAAGCGGCGTATGAATTGCCCTTGTCCAAAGCCGAGGTAGTCAAGGCGGGCAAGGACGTGACTGTGATTTCGTACGGACAACCCATGTACACGTGTCTGTCTGCGGTTCAACACGCGGAGGAGGACCTGGGTATCTCGTGCGAGCTCATTGATCTGCGGACGCTGTATCCGTGGGACAAGGAGACGGTCTTTGCGAGTGTCAGAAAGACGGGTCGGGTCCTGGTCGTGCATGAGGCTATGGTCAATGCTGGCGTAGGTGCCGAGGTGGCTGCTGCTATTCAGGAAGACCCTGAGACATTTGCTCGGTTGGAAGCTCCTGTGGCAAGAGTCGCGGGCTGGAGTATACACAGCGCTCTGCTATTTGAGAGATTCAATATCCCTGATGTGGCACGTAAGTGGAAAATGCTCCTAACTCGATGCACGAATATATCTACAAGTGTCATGCTAAAAACTAGACTGTAGGTGTTTACGAGACTATCAAGAAGAGCTTGAGCTACTAGCCGTATGGCACACCAGATGAAGCCTCAGCAGAGATGATGAATTGATGAAAGACGGTGATTGTATACTAGCCACTGTATATAGCGCGAGATAGTGCGGTAATTGGTCGCAAGTTATAGCGTTGTATTGCTTTATTATGCATACATATGTAGGTACAAAGGAATGTTTGAATACCTATAGCTTCTGTGTCTTACGTACGTGAGACGATGCGCGGGTGAAGGGCAAACTCAAGCTCTGGACTAAAGCGCATTGAGGCTTCCTCTCTGTTTTGTTATATTGCTTTTGTTGATACATACATAGTTACCTAGCATGTAACGTATGTAGTCGCCAAAGTCGCCTTTGCGTACTCGTTAGTAGTTACTACCTAATGTAATAATGAACTCTCGATCAAGTATACATATACATACCTAAGGTACGAAGTGTACGGAGTAGGCATATACAAGGTACGTACCTAGGTAATGTACATAGGTACATACCTGTACCCCGCCTGGATCTCCACCCTGAGTCCCTGACCGCATGAACCTCCCGCATCATTGGCCTCTAGGTATCGCCTCAACATCGATAACTCTCTTACAGATCAGCGACGAGAGACTCTCAGAGTACCTCCAGCATCCTGACTCGCATCATGTCAACCATCGAAACTGTCTCCCGATTCGTGGAGGGGGCTCCTCCAGGCGAGGTGAGTTCCGGATCAGCTTGCGCAGCTATCGTCCCCGCGTCCTCGACTGCCTGAAGCTAACAAATAGTCGCAAGCTCGCCGACGTTGTCGCCGGTACGGCCCAATCGCGATAGAGGAGATGTGAAGTGGTGGCTCATGCGAAATTTCGATAGATATCAAATCCCTGGCCGGCTTCTCCTCCGACGTGGTTTCCAAGCTCCGACCGGCCTTCGAGAAATATAACGAGGAGCAGCTAGCTACGGTGAAGCTTCCGGGTGGTAGCCAACCGGTAGGACATCTTTCTAAACTGATGGCGCACAATCATGAGGAGATGAATGGTGAATTATCATGTACTGAACAGCGAGATAGGTCATTGTCAGCACGCACAATTCTCTCGGAGACGGACGATACTACGATGTCGAGAGCTCATCGAGCTTCGCTTTCGATCACATCACGCAGGCATGGCTACCAAGCGCGAGCGACTCACGAGTACATATACGTTTGGTTGACTGACCATAAAAGTAGAAAGCCAGCGCTGTGCAAAGTCACGTCCTTGAAGGTGCTCAAGCTGATTTGGTGTAAGCACCTCCCAAGTCTTTCCCAGTGGATTGAACAAACGACGGGGCACCACTGACAACCGGGGCCAGGAAATCGACACTGAAGAGCCTCGGGGCCTATGTGAAGGAGCACTTCGCTAATGCCGCCCTTGGCGTATACCCCATTGAATCGGATTCCAAAATTGCCGTCGCCATCGTGGCCAACAAATACAGTCCCAACAACTTTTGGTATGGAGAACGTCAACGAACGGACCCTCGCCGTGCAGATGAAGCTGATAGATCACTTGCGACGAAACAAGTTCATGTAGCTAACTGTCACACTTTGCAGGAACGGGCGATGGCGATCGCTATACGTTTTTGATCCCGTTTCCGGAAGCCTCGAGGGCTCGATCAAGGTCGATGTGCACTACTACGAAGATGGAAACGTCCGGCTTCTCACAAACAAGCCCGTCACTGTGTCGATTCCATCAGGTACAGGGGCTGGAATCGCCAAGGAGATCTCGGCGAGCGAGAAGAAGTACCAGGAGGAACTGAACAAGAGCTTCGTGAACCTCAGCGAGGGCGCGTTCAAGGGCTTGCGGAGACAATTGCCCGTGACGAGACAGAAGATTGAGTGGGATAAGGTGACGAGCTATCGGCTGGGACAAGATATTGGCGGCGGAAGTTCCAAGCGGTAGACCAGATGGGATGAGATGAGATGAGGTGAGATGTGCATGGCGCTCCAAGATGCTGTGCACGGAGGCGGAGAGAGTCTACAAGCAATCAGATGCGGCTGAGACGGAAGCTGCACGAGTAAGACAATGATAAGAGAGGGGTGCTTGTCAGACAGCGCACGTCAGGTTGACGACGGTTGAGGGTTTGGTAACGGTTAGACGTCTGCGTTTTCATTATACCGACCTGGTATGTACATAGAATGATCGGGAAGTAAAGTAGGGGAAATGGAGAGCGGAAGCGGTCCAATCAAGCCAACAAGGTAACGAGCACACGCCAAGGAAGCTATGTCAGCTCGCACCGCAAAGCCCAGCTCACATCTCCATTGGCAACTGAAGTGAATCTCTTCTGGAGAGAGACAGGTTCTAGGAGTCTTGGTTGGTCAGAGCTCTTCTCTTTCCGCCCCCGTCCGCGTGTCTCCGTTTCCCCTCATCTTGCATGATGGGCCACGATGCACATGTGATAGGCTATGATGAAGAGGGTTGATGGAGGGATGTCGCCGATGACATGCTCCTAGCTCAAGTGCCTGCTACATATCAATAAACAGGCTACATATCAGCAGACCCGTCCGTGGGTGACAAAAGTTTGCTTCTGTCGGGTATGACTTGGAATTGCTACCGTATGTACCCCGTCCACAGCCCATTCAACGAGTTGGAGGCTCTGGATCCAAGGAACGCGTTTTCCAGCAATCGGATCCTCTCCAACGCGAGTTGTTGAGCATCAATTGTGCGGCTCCTCATTGGTCTTCTTCATGCGTCTTGTGGAACTTAACCGTGCAAAGAAGGTCCAGGGGTTCCCGATTGTCGCTGAGTGCCATTGATTAGCGTGTTGGTGCCTCAACTGGAAACCCCTGGGCGCTTCGATTAACGACTAACAACCCCCGCCGGAGCACGCCAAAGCCCCCCCAAAGCCCCCCAAAGTCCCGTCATCTCAGCGCCAAACAATCCCCTTTTCCGTCGCCGCCTCAAAAACGGGCAGTTGTGCATACTGTGCTCCTGAAACAGAATTGCAGTCTTTTGGCTTCCGTCCGTCCGGTCCACATTGAGTTCAACGCTTCCTTCCTTCTTTCCTCGATATCCCGCTTCCGCCTCTTCGTCAATTCCTTGCCTCCCACGCCTGGCGTGTATCTTGTTTTTGTACTCGTCGCCGCCTCCGAGAACGCTCCGAACCTCGCACATCCGTCTTATCTCTCTTGCTCGACGCGCGCAATTTATCGCATCGGTCCACCATGTCTTCCACACTCGAGCTTACCTACCAAGACGTTGCCGAGCACAACACCAAGAAGGACATCTATGTTGTGATTCACGACAAGATCTACGACTGCACCCAGTTCATCGATGAGCACCCGTACGTTTGAGGCCATTCTGCTTGAGAGACGGTTCCGCTCGCATCCCGACCCCTTTCTTCGTCGACGGCACTTCAATTCTTGCAGCGTTAGACACCTGGATTATGCGTCAAAGACGAAACAGCAAACCGAGGTCGGGGTCCGGGCGGACCACATACTCCCCTGACTATTCACTTTCTTCTTTCTGCCTCTGCTCTCTACGATGCTGACCATTATGTTCCAGCGGTGGCGAGGAGGTCCTTTTGGATTGTGCCGGTCAGGACGCCACCGAGGCTTTCGAGGATGTTGGTCACAGTGACGAGGCCCGCGAGACCCTGGACAAGATCCAGGTCGGTGTTCTGAAGCGCCAGGTGAGTTGATTCAGTCCTGGCTTGCATTTTCTCCTCCGGGCACATGGTATTGGAACGGAAAGCCGAAAGATCAGAAGAACTAAACTAACGGGGTATTGCCTCTTGTAGCCTGGTGATCCTGCTCCCAAGGCGTCTGCCCCCGTCAGCTCCGGCTCTTCTTCCAGCAGCAGCGATACCACCGGATTCGGAATTGGCGTATACTTCCTCTTGCTCGTCGGCGGTGCCCTCGGATACTTCGCCTTCCATTACATGGCCAAGCAGGAGCAGGCCAAAGCTGGCGCTGCTTAAGTTTTGCATCTTGCGACAGCGAAAGCGACCCGTACGATTCGGTCTTTGTTCCTCGAGGAAATTGCGGCATGAGATTAGGGACGCGGTAGAGAGTAAGGAGTGTCAGGGAGCGTTGATTGATAGGTGATGGATTGGATGTCATATGCGAGCGTTGCATGGCGGAAGGCGGGAGTCCCTCCGAGGCGCGAACTGGAATTAGCTCATGGGGCTACAAGCTACAAGGAATCGAACAGGCTCCGGTATTTGAGCCATCAGAATTAGACGCTGGGAGCTAACTTGTCATGGGCGGATCCGATCAGTCTTCATAGGAAGATGTTGTCTCAAGCATTTCCTCTATAAATATATGGAGATTCCTTCTTTTGGGGAACTGCTCGTTTGTTCTCGCTGTTGGTGCAACCTCTATGCTCACGTATGACTTGGGTGTGCCACACTGTCTGGAAATCCGATGTACGTTGCTCACCAAGTGTGTATCGCATGAGTCCAGCCCCAACAGGAAAGCAACATTTGTAAAATGAAGAATCTCAATCGGAATAATCCTGAATGATGTAATATATTTGCTGCATTCATATTTGTGCTTCATACCTCACTGTAGTGATTCAGCTTCCCAGCCGTTTCACCACAGTAGGCTTAGAAGTTAGAATATGCTCACCTCCCATTCGGCCGCTGACTAATTTCCGCTCTCCACAACGCCGACATTCCAAACCAACGACAGAGCTGCAAGAGACCTCAGGTCTGAGATTCCCAAGATTCAATCTTTCTCGAACCAGAGTCATCCATCCCGCTCTCTTGTCTACTCAGTCTTCTTGAAAACCTTCCCCCCCAACTCTCAACCGCTATTCCTCACCGCTAACGCTGTTGTCGTCCGCGCATCCTCCCGTTCAAGGCCAGGGACTCACCTCATCCAAACGGTGCCGATTTCATCAAACGAAACCAGGGGAGGAGGGAGCGCGGGGGGGGGAGGAAACAAAAGGGAATTGACGACGTAAGACGAGAAACCATAGGGATATAGGCCGGGCGCAAACCCCCTCTTCCGACAACGATGTCGTCGTACTTGGAGAAGCAATCATCGGCCTTTCGAGGCACGCTCGCCTCCGCGGCAGCAAAGCTCTCCAACCCGAGCAGCTTGTCCGCCGGCAAAGCGACATCCCTCGCACCACCCTCGCCATCCCCCTCAGCCGCCTCCGACAATGTCACACCGACAGCCAAAAGAAAACGCGACGTCGGCCCCGATGTACCCTTCTCGCAGCCCCAGCTGACCGGATATGGCGCCGAGGTCAAGACTCAAATGGCCTTTGCGGTGGAATACCTCAAGAAAAAGGGCGACCAGAGAACCATTGTCGATATCATCGACCACCTCAGTCTACGGGGCTACGCAGAAGAGCACAAGCGCGAACTAGCCAACGGTCTACGCGGCCACCCACGCATCGACTGGCGCCCAGACGCCTCCCTCAGCGAACAGACCTGGAAGACGGGCCTCTACACATACCGCCCCATCATCGGGGGCGTCAAAGACGCCACCTCCCTCCTGGCATACCTGCAGCGCAAGACAGACGCCTCGGGCGTATCAGTCAAGGACCTCAAAGACGGATGGCCCGACTGCGAAGAAACGCTCGCCTCGCTGGAGAAGCAGCACAAGATCCTCGTGGTGCGCACCAAGAAGGATAATTTCCCACGCTATGTCTGGGCCGATGACTCGTCCTTGCATCAGAGCATCCAGCCTGAATTCTGCGCCATGTGGCATCGTGTGCCTATTCCTAGTGTGGAGGACATGCATCGGAAGCTCCTCAACGTGGGGCAGAAGCCTACGAGTGAGGATCCGCTCAAGATCCAGCAGGCGTCGAATAAGCCCAAGGTGCAGAAGAAGAGGGCGAGTAAGAGGGGAGGAAAGGCTACGAATGTGCATATGGCGCATCTGCTGCAGGATTTCAGTCACATTCGGAGATGAGGTGTTTTCTTCCTTTCTTTGGGAGGGAGAGGGGGCGGGGGATGTCGCTGCTTGTCTTGATTCTTCTCTTCACACTTTTTTGAGCTCCCGTTCTTATGACGTTTATGAGAACGTTTTGTGGAATGAACATGGAGCATACCTTATAGAACGACGCATGAGGCAAGGCAAGACGTCTGACGGAATACGCGTTGCTCGCATGCTTGCTTTCTTATTTTCTAGATTTCAAGGTAAGAAAGAGTTGGTGAGGTGGCACTGCTTACATATTGCCCCCTGTCCTATTTCCATTCAAAGGGGGTGTCGGACTCGGACTCCTGCGAATCCAACAGGGGGGAATGACAAACAACAGCCCCAGGCATGAAAATACGTCATGTTTGTCTTCTGTTTCTTTTGCTTGTCAATACGACCGAACTTCATTATATACGCGTGGAGTTTCCATTATGGGAGCTTTCTCTCAAGTACCAACTGTTATTGGAAACTCATTCCATCCTTTCTGGAAAAAATAGCCTGAAGAAAAAAAAAGATGATTCTCCCTCCACATAATCGAACAAAAAAAAAAGCGAATAATGAAACTCAGTGGGTCAAAAAAAGAGGGGAGACGAACGTTCACTTATTATATTAGACTGCATTCAGAGCCTGCTGGGGAGGCTAGGTATCAACTCGACGCATCATGGGAAGAGGGAAAAGTACAGGAGAGGGAGGTAGTTTCTGTCCTTTCGGGGGCTATTTTACGGGCCACCTGGCACCACTTGGAGGAGGGGGGCCTACGTTGGGGGAAGATTGGAAACGAGAACACACGAAGTCGAGAAGTTGATCCAAAGCATTGGTTTGGCATTGGTTTTGTAGGGAGTTTATGTTGCTGTCTGTACCCCGTATGTGAGGATAGCTTTGTCCGACAAAAAGAGGGCTGGGAAGGTCGCGCCAAGTGTCGTCAACGGGTCTTTGTCCCGAGTCCCTTGTCCTAAATAGTGCACCGTTCACAGACGTTCATAAAGAGAGGGTATCAAGACGTTTCCAGCTCAAAACAGCAGTTCGTATTAAACACAGAAGGCAATCGATCATTCATCTAACGTGCCATCTTTATGACCTCGACATCATGTCCTCAATGCCATGTATGGTCTGCATGCAAACTGAAACCAAAACACATATATAATATACCCTTAAGGCCTTTATCAGGTCGCCTTGCTCCTCAGAAGATAGCGCCCCAGGAATTATGTAGTATCATACCCACGGAGTCAAACAAAACGTTTCTTCGCGCGCCCCTGTACGCCCATATTTTTGACCGATGGTTGGTGAGACTCAAAAAGCGACGTACAAACCCGGAAATCGTCAAACACATCATAATGGAGAACATCTTCAGTTTCCTCCACTGTACTTTGTCTGGCAAATGGAAGACAAACGATGAGCAAAACAGGTACAGGGAATGCAAAAATAAAAGATACAAACACAAACATTAACATTCATGAGCCTTGCTAAAGACTTAGCAGGGCCAGCTTCATCAATCACATGATCCATTGTCCATCAGAAAGAGGGATGAAATGAGAGTCACGAGATGTAAATCAAGGCGTCCGTCTAGCAGCAAGAAGAATCCAGCACCAATGGCGACACCTTTGTTTCTTCTGAGATTTCCTGTCCATGGTCAAAACGGAAAAAGACATAAAGGGGTATCACTAGACCATGTCTGGGCTCCTGCTCCCTGGTCCTTCTCGAACTGTACATCCTCAGGCTGTGCTTGGCCTTCCTAAGCCATATGCACTAGCCCAGACTCTGTGTTCTGCGGGCGACGCATCTGAGGGGGCGCTCCGTAGTACATATGATTTATTGTGGCGCTATGCGTGTACGTGTCTGGTTCGGGATACACGTAGCCAGTCCCGTTTTGGGATGAAGACGGCATGTGCGAGGGCGACTGCCAGCCGAGAGACGTCATGTGTGGGCTTCCACCAGTACTTCCAGAACCAGCTTGATGCTGGTCCAAGTTGGGCTCCAAAATTGGCGGTGGCCCATACGAAGTCGGGTGAGATGTCGGGCGCATGCCATTGCCGTACGCGTTCGATGCCGTCGCGTTAGGGCTCCCGACGCCGCGCAGATGGGGGGGGAGAGACCCTGACTGCGGGAGATACTGAAAATCGGCAGGATGGCGATTAGCACCGTTGCTCGTTGCACTCAGTTCCATGCTCGGCGATATCGACAAGGTTCGGTGACTAGGAGAAGGGGTCGTCGTTATGGGAGACCCTTGGCTCGATACATGATCCCCATGTGCCCGCGTCCGCGTGCCACCCTTTTGCGCCTTGGATGCCGCCAGTGCTGCGGCAGTGGCTGCGGCAGCTTCTTCAATGGTACCGCTGTGATGGTTTTGATGCCGAGTGAGAGTTGTACGGCGTGTGAACGTCTTTTGGCAATCCGCATATGGACATTTGTATGGCCTGTTGCCGGTGTGGGTCCGTCTGTGGCGGGCTAAAGAACTGCTATCACTAAACTTCTGATTGTACCCCATGTATGTCAGCTAAAAATGTGCTTATGATACAATATGGCGGAAACACCGATGTCGCTAACCTTGGCACAAGTTTCACAGTGATGAGGTTTTTCACCCGTGTGGACACGTTTGTGAACAGTCAAGGCTGATCTTTGAATAAACTGTTTGCCGCAACCCCGGAAGTCGCAGACATGAGGTCGAAGTCCTGTGTGAATGCGCTCTTGAGGACAAGGACAAGATCAGCACTTAAGTTAAATTATGATGGAGTTGGAGGTAGACACAGGCGGAGAGTAGGGGAATAAAAACATACCATGTCGAGCAAGGTCGCTGCGGCGGGCGAAGCATTTGCTACAGGTGCCACATAGAAATGTCTTGGAGGGCTGGGGAGTTGCTTGTTGTTGTTGTGGCGGGAGGTGGTGGTGCATGGCCATGTTATGAACAACGCCCAGGGCCCCATTCATATCCGAGTAATTAGGCATTGTCATTTGGCCCGCTATCGAATTCGGCAAGTGCATCGGCGCCTGCATCGCATTGGGTGAGGGATACTGCCTGGCGATGCTGTGCGTCGAGTATGACGAGTGCTCAGACATGTGGGGAGAGACGGAGCGCTCCATTCTTGGCTCGTGTTTGATAAGAGAAAGATGGTGAGGCGGCTGAAAATGGCCGTGACCAGGGAGGAATTGTGGGTGATGGAAATGTTGTACGACGGAACCACCTTTGCTATTCAGCATGTTCGTCACATCCATTGCCTGCCGGCCAAGTCACAGTTATTTCACGGCCCAGCCTTTGATCCTTATGTTAGTTATAGATCCAGATCTCAGTTGGTGAAGGAGGCAACAGAAAAAGAGCACCATACGCGGAGCCTGTCGAGGCGATGTCCCACAGCAGAAGGGTCAGTGTGTTGGCAACGGCGAAGAGAGGCCTATATGAGATGGATGGTTAGCCATTGATGTCAGAAGCCGATCGCGCCAACAATACATTAAGTTCACGGCGATTCTACACTTTTGAAAGGAACAATGACGTATGGTTCTGGATAGTTGTTCTTGTGCCGAAGCGAAAGGTCAGGTTGTCCGAAGCTTTTGCACTATCCGGCGCATTGGTCATCGTTCGCCCCTATCGTTGCAGGTACCATGCCCTCCGCCGTGTGTCCTCTCGCCTCCGCATTCATTCTTTCACCATGGCAAAGGATTTGCACTTACTGTACTGGCTCGAATACCGGTTTGTGAATTCCCAAGAGTCGTGACCTCGTCGCGTCGTTGCTTCGTCGTGGAGGCGGGATAAAGATTGCTGCAAATAGCCGATTGCGCCCACGACGAGAACTAATCGAGCCGCAAGTACGAGTCGCTAGACAGTTTCTCGGCGAGCAAGAACAATGCAATGACGCCTCCTGTCTCGTGCAGAGGTTCTGAAAGAGTGCAGAAACAACAGCTGCCACAGTGGCGGATCGCAAGTACGGGATGATTCGCTAACTGCGGAGGGCGCTGTGTCTTATCGTCCGGCGCAAACAATGGAAGAGAGCCAGAAAGGTGCGACGCTGACAATATCTTTTCCCTCCTCGATATCAGCAATGCGATGCAAGCGGGAGAATGCTCTGGCCTGAGAACGGCGGGGAAAAAAATCTTCTCTCGAGCGATGCAGTCAAGTATTCCTGGCTGGGAGGTCGAGAATCGTGTAGATAGCAATAGTTCGCAACGTGGCTCGGGATTTTTGCGATGCAATCAGACGTAATGAGTGCTGGACAGTGAGTGACGCGCAAAGAAGGTTCGGCGGCAAGATAAGGTCGATGCGTCGACGCCAGGGTCGCGGAAAGGTCGAGGAAAAAGGGAGATCTTGGATTTGTTAGATGTCGGATAATTTTGTCAAAGTTTATGTGTGGACAGTGAACACTATCATGCTCAGAATCAAACACGAAATGCTATGCGCAGTCACGGCACAACGGACTGCGTGCAACGACTGCCTGTGAGCAGGCGAAGAAGATGCAGAAATGAAGAGAAGTAAAATATGGAAGGGCCAGGCATTGACATTCTCACTCGATCGGTGCCGGCGCAAGGTTTTAGGGGCCAGGCCTTGCATAGCGCACGGGGGGGGTGGCCCGGCGCAAGGGAATGAGCCGTCACAGACTCACAGCAAAGGAGTGACACAAGTGGGCTTGATTGACAGGGCGCGCGGACAGCTGATGGCCAGCCTTACAGCTGCTGGTACCTACTCCGTAGAGCGAGTACTCCGTACCAGGTACGCTTTTCGGTACCCGGCCTCCAGGTTCCAGCGCCACTGCCAGTCTCCAGATGACTTTGGTCTTTCCTTCCCAAATTGTTGGCTGCAGACCAAGCTGCAGGCGCGACGACGCATTTAAGACACTTGCCCAGGTGGATTTCTTCTGGAGGGGGTGCGCTTGTACATATGTGGGTACAAACGTACATTAGGAGGTAGCCTTTGGGGAGAAGGCGACCCGATTTCCGGCACACAAGATGCCGCAGTGAAGGTGAGAAACTCGCGTTCTGGAATAAGGGGGAAGAGCGCAGCAAGATAACACTAAACAGAACAAACAGAAACAGTGAAGATACGCCAAAAAAATTCAGGTCATGGGCCGGGTGCAAGGGGTGCGCACGCCTGCTGTGAGGTGGACACTGGGAGAGTCTCTTTCATAGCCGGCAATAAGAGAGAGAGTGAGACAGGGGTGATGAAAAACGAAACATGCTGTACCAACGGCGCAGCATACATACATACTGCAGACTCACTGCAATGCCTATCATGACCAAGCCATTGTTCACAAATGGGATAAACGTGCCTGTCTCCCAAACTTTTGGGTCGTTACGCGGCAAGATGCCACGACTGGTAGACTGGTGCAACGCCTGGTATAGGGCAGGGACATGGTTTTGAGGCTCGATAAACGGGAAGCAGCGGCAGACAGACAGCGGGCCGATCAGGAGGATCGATAAGAACTTACAGGCGCTATGTGCCACAAGGAGGACCGAGCGGGTTGTGTGTCTTTGAGCGGCGGCCGCTTGAGTATCAACCCGGAGCTGGGTATCGGGACGGCGAAAGGCGTTCAGCTGCACCAACAATTTGCCTTGACGTCTGGCTACTTAAAAGTCTGGTGTCTGTCTGTCTGATCGTAGTGTGCTTTGTGTATGCTTGTATGTCTTCTTGTATATCTGGTCGTAGGTCCGACCAAGATTGCGTCCGTAGATGCGTTCGCGTCGGAATATCTGGGCCTGTCTGGGCTGCGAGACGAGTGCGTTATGAACTTGTTGTGAGAGAAGAGGCGATTCCAACTGATGAAACAATGAACCTTGGCCACAGACAGGTCTGGGAGGCAAGATGGGCATGAAGTCAGTAGTTATAGACCTTGACTGAATGAATCCATGGACTGGGTTGACAAGGGTCCTGGCAGCTGGCAGCACGACTCCAGGAGCGGACAAGTGTGGTTGGTGACGGCGGCCAGGACCTAAATGCGTACACGCATATGTACTCCGTACTGCGTATGTTCATAGATGTGTAAACATATGCATGTCTAGCGCCGATCCTACTTGGATACAGCAGGTACATATGTACATATGTACTGTTTTTTTGACATTCTTGTTTGATCCACGTCTGCAGCCTGCAACAATGAACATGAAAACAGCCATGTCCGGTCAGATGGGGGGGAGGGGCATGTTCCGAAATAGAACGTGGGGATGCTCTATTTCTCCTTGTGTGTCTCCCGTCGGGGGTGTGTGAGCGCCGAGTCCACGGAGTCCAGTTTGCCTGGGCAACGATACGCATACGAATAATACCTATAGTAATAAACAAAATAGAGGTCCTTGAGTTCCTCTCAGACGCCGAGTAAATAAATTCAGATGTTGGCGATGCAAGCGGAAGCTGCATGCTGTACATGCGACGGGGAAGTTCTCCAAGGCTGGGGATGAGCATGAAAAATGAAAAATAAATGTGTCAAAATATAGAGTACAGACAACAGTGAATCCCTGGATCGCTACTGGACAAACGCAGGTCCACCACCCGGTCATCACGTCGCGCAAAGCAAGAGTGACAAACGCTGGTTACTCCGTACAAACACAAGATGCCTTGCCCCATCTTTTGCCCGTCTTCTGCCCGGTATCCTGTGTTTGGGATTCGGGAAGAGAGCATCCATAAACCCTGCAGGCCAGAGGTACCTTACCTGCCGATGGTGCCTCTACGGAGTACATAATAAGTTGGCAGTTGCCTAGCACGGCCCTGTCAGATGTCAGATGTTTCTGAGAAAGCCCGGAACCAGGCTAGTCAAAATTAGTCTGAATGTTCCACCTTCTCTCGCAGGCACCGAGTTAATCGCGTTCTTCTCATCTTTTCACCACACTACTCCGTAAACCCGCCCACTATTGCCAAACCCGGCGTTGGTTTCCCCTCCAGCATTGTCCTGGCATCGCGATGCGCAACAGCGGGTGCACAAGGCTGGGTAAGGCCTTGAGGACATTGAAGCGATAGAACAGAGTCTGTGATTGATATTACAGGCATTCCGCTTCTCGCCACGAATCTTTCCATTCACTGACAACTCAACGGTTGAGAACTTGAGGGGGCCAAGGGGCGATAAGACATGACTTGCGATTTGCTCTCTACCGGGAAAAAGAAGCCCGTCCTTGCTGAGAATTGCCGCTGCAATAACCGAAGAGATGGGCTAGCCGCGAGATGGACGTCCAGTATAAAAGTGCTCTCCATCACAAACCAGCCCTCGACTTCTCCTCCTACATGACGTCCAATCTCACTCGCTTATCACTCCGCATGTGACGCACGTTCTTGTCACGTTTGTTGAAGTATGCTCACAAGCATTTTCGCAAATTGCACCGCCATGCTCGTATCATGTTGGCTACAAACCTCATAGAACTCATTTGTGTTCTCAGCAACCAAAGATGCTGCATCTCAAGAAAAGTAAATGTGATTGAGGTGGGGAAGCAAAGTGCCGCCTAACGCACAAAAGTTGGCCAGTCGGCTGCGCCTCCTTTTTTGTGCAACACGACGCTGTGATTGCATGGCCGCAAAAGGAAATCGGTGCCGTGGCTGATGATAATGGAGCCAGCCGAAGTCCAGACTACATGAACACTCCGTAGAAAGGTGAAATAATTATCAACGGATGTAAATATAGGGAGCGCAGACCCACGTCCTAGCAAACGAAAGAGCTGACTTGGCCGATCGAAGGCGCCAAAGACCGTTGGACAGTACAGCAAGTAGAGGTACATAGGTAGCATAGCAACGTTGGCCATCATTGCTCGAGGAGTCGAGATTGGCTCAAGGTGGAAAGAGTGAGACGGTACTAATCGAGACGGTCCATTGCGGGATGTAACAGTTCATCGAGCTCCCTATTCCCCTCCCGGCGTTCGGAACTGAGCGAAGTGAGAGATAGGTATTCGATTGCATTGGAACTCGGAAGAGTGGAGCGGTACTTCATTAGAAGAGACCCTGAAAAGCCTCGCAAATCGCCCATCCATATTGTCGGGAACCAAGGGTCGCAATTTCATTTCATTGGATCACACGGTGGTCGCTCGTCATAAGCCACCCCACGCCTTGTACATTCTCCGTACATGTGTATTTGCCTCTGGAGATTGAACTGACGGCGAAGAGACAGCGAAGAGCAAGTTCTTTCTTCGCCCAGCGAATATGGTGCTGAAGTGCTTCCGCCCGTCTTGTGGCGTGAGCATCAGAAGCAACTTCACGAAATCACAACCGAATGCGTCACAGTGCATCATGTTGGGCAACAGCAAAACGCGCTCAGCTGCAGCCTGCAACGCTAATGTTTGAAACAAGAACAAGAGCACGCCGAGCCAATCCGGGCAACACTTTACAAAGCCTCGTTTGGTGCAACAGTTGCAATGCTTCAAGTGTGACGACTGAATTTAAGACATGTTAAAAAAAGCCCTTCCATATCCGGGCTTTGGACTTAGATTGCCGTCAACAGTTGATGCTCCGGTGATGCTTGAGTTTGATATACTCCGTACGGAGTAGTCCGACCGGGGAAACGGACGGGCAGAGATTTCGGCGCTGGCCGAATGGACATTGGCCCCTGCCTTGGCCGTTGATCCGGAGCAAATCGACATGGATGCACCAGCCACATCCAGGAACAAGGTGGGGAATTTCAATCATGAAATAGGTGCATACGGGTATGTACATAGATAGGTACCTATGTAGGTATATGCTTTTATCTACGTGCCTGATAGAGCCTAACAAGAGTTATTATAATTGCAGTACAGGGCCGTCCAACGGCTGTCGTTCAGCTTACATATTATGGCGGCATGGCCAACAACAAGGTGACGTTGAAGTCGGGGACATTTGTGGCGTAAAGGTGCCCCGCTCTATCGCGTGGCCACTGGCAACACAAAACTTGTTGGCATCATACCACGTGGAACGGCTACATACCTACCTAGGTACATCACACACGCGCAACGCGCTGCGAACAGAAACAGGAAAAGCAACCAAAGGCGCATACATGATACCGACATGGATTTGAGTGTGTTGTCATTATCTGATTTTTTACTAAACTAAATATATATCCAGTTGCCGCCGGCCGAAAGTGGTATACCGACGGATTGCCCCCCGTGAAATGCTCTCGCGACCGGCGAGGAAGGACACAACGAGAACCCCGAGGAAATGGTATGGGGCGGCCACTTATGCGGATAGCCGCGGAAGGTGCGACACGCCCGGATCGGCATAAACAGCGGTCGAATTTGTTGACGGAGTACTCCGTATGTACGGAGTAAAGCCACGGGAAGGCTTCTGGAAGATTGCAGGCTTTGCGCCAACTCGGATAGGGCCAGTCTCCAGACTCCAGTACAGCTTACACTTACATACTACATACATACATACATACATACCTACATACCTACAAGTACGTACGGGTCTGGGGCCCTGTATATGGGTGCTCGTCATATGGTTGATGATTGAGACGCCTCATCAGCCTCGCAAGAAGAAGCTGAAGCCTTCTGGCCTTTTTTTTTCCTCTCCTCGTCCGATGCCCCCGGGCCCCGTGTTCAACTGCCACAGCTACGTATCCGTTTCCTACCTCTCCGTACCTTCTGTGGAGCTTCGAGAAGAAGCCGTTTTGTCTCTCGGCTCCGGGCGGACAAGTTGTTGATTGGCCTTTGCAGCGGTCGGCATGTGGCCGGTGTTGCATAGCACGACATGCGAGACTCGCACAAGGCTTGACTTGTCATTCCTAGCGCGCCTTAAGGTGTTTGTCTCCCTTAGCAATCGCCGGAAGAAAGACAGTAAATGATAATTGAACGCGCCAATGAGGAATCCGTATGTAGGTAAAATGTACGACGATGCGGACGCTGACAGCCATTATCAGGGGCTTGCCCATCATGATTCAAGACCCGTTCTTAGCTGATATGTAACCCCAAACGATCGTTGTGAAGCCATCGAACGAACGGCAAGCGGAGGAAAAGGCTGAACTGGCGAAAGCCCTGAGCGGCCACAAGTTCATGCTTAAACGCAATGTGCGCGATAATTGGATGCCGAACCGGCCCCAAGCGAGATCATCAACCTTTCGGTGAACACTGCCGCGTTGTACCCGGGAAAAGCATCTGTTTTACCCCGGAATGCGTAATTACTAATTGCGATCCAGTATGTAGCGGTATGTACTATGATCTGCGGGAAACGCGAGCAAGAGAAACAACGGGAAGTCGATACCGCGACGCCGGGACGCCGCAGACGCCACCACCATGCGCCTATTGTTCCGAGTCGCAGACTTGCAAGTGGCTGGAGAGCTACCTAGGTTAGACCAGACCAGTTGAGGTTAAACGAAGCACCTTGTTGCCGAGACAAACTGGAACAAAGGACACTCCTGGTGGTGCCCTCCATCCCGGCGGAAACTTGGAGTGGCTTGATCGTCTCGAACTCTTAGGAACGGAGACGCGCCGGTGTCAGATATTGACTAAAGAAGGCGAATATCTCGTATGTTTATGCTCCAGAGTCGCCGTGCAAGACGTTCAGAAGGTTGGGGGCAGTGCGAAACCGCTGGGACATCTCGCTGGGATATATTAACTTTTATGCAAAGCCGGTACGCAGCAGGTACAATAAAAGCCTACTCCAAATTACCTACCCATGTCCAACGTTCACACGCATTCTCGAGTATCTCTCACACAGATGTAGCTTGTGGTTTGGATTGTTATGTACCTCGGGATCTCTTCGTTTCTGCGGCGCGCCTACCTATGTGCATGTGGACAAGCAAACAAGCTTCTCTTTGGAGGACAGCACTGTAGGTATTCTGTCCTGAACTCCTGCCAATTTGTCACGAAAGCGTCGTTCCGCACACGGGCGACGGCATCGTGACTGTATCATGAGCATGCTAGAGGACCAAGCGCGAGATTTGGAATGATAATTGGTCTATTCGCGTGGCGAATCTTTGTCTCCTCTGCTTATTACGTCCTCACTGTCAATTGCTAATTACAGCATCCGCTCACAAAGACTAGGTAGGCCCTCGATAACACGACAGCTGTCATGCTTTATCCAACCAGCCAGGCCGTGCCCTCGATGACTATGAAACTCGTCAGGAACATGCTCGAAGACCCCGTGTTCTTTGTCTTGACTTTTGCCACGTTAGGTTCGCGCCGCTGCGCAGGACTCGAGCGGTAAAAAGCCCGTCTCCGGCAACAGGGTCATCGAGGGGACAAGCCCCTGTGCATAACAAAGAGGTAGTTGTGTGACGGACTGATCAGCTGCTCGGTCGGCATCGTCGGTCTTTTCTCGTCCGTCATTTCAGACGAGGACAAAGGGAGGAGTGGTCCTGCTAGTCACCAGACGCGTACCTACTACCTTCCGCGGCGTCCCTCGCCGGGATCCCTCGCCTCGGGCATCAACTAGGTACGTTTAGAACAGATCCAGCATGTTCGGCCAACAAAGATAAGACGTCGGGACCTTGTTTCTTGCCAGACGGCCAAGTTTCTGGCAGCAGCACTGCAGCAGGGGCGGCGGGCCTCGTTGTCACCACTGACCTATCGGCTTTTACGCACGCTGCCGTGAAAGAAGGAGCGGGAGTTGATGGACTGTTCGATATGCCCTCATCTACGGTATTGATGCATGCCGCAGGAATATCCATCGAGAATGGCGGTCAGAAAGCCGCGTCATAAGGTATACACAGGTTCTGACCTCTTTGAACGTGAAAACATTTGATGCAAATATGCAGAGGCCAGATCTATGGTGCGATCTGAGCAGTCATGGACACAGCATGCTGATTTGTTTCAAATTGTTTGCTAGTACCGGCCTCGCCGTCTACGCTATGATTTCTGTCCTCCCCTTCCCCCTTTCTCGTTGTTTATGCCTTGATATGTAACGAAAGGATAGGATTGGAAGGACCAAGGTACCTTCGAGCATAGACCTTAAGCTTGTGGCCTCATTGGTGGCTTTGCAAAATTACTTTGATGAGCTTTTCTCACGCACGGTGCTCAGTTGGCAGATTGTGCAATAACACACCTAGATGAATTCGACTAATGATGCGTAATCTACGCGATATTACTGCGAAGAATCGTCGCCGCGTTGAGGCGGCTTTCTGCAGCAGCAGTGCAGTGATGCAGATGAATCGACCGCTTCGCAGCAAGACCAATGCTCTAGATGGATCATGGCATTACACTCGGAGCTTTGGATGTGATTTTACGAAGTATTGCTTAATATGTACATGCTGAGTACAGGCGTCTTCCGTTTTTTGCATATGCCACCGTGAAATGTAGGGAAGAGCATTCTTGGCATAGTCACTGATTTTCTCTCTCAACTTTCCAAAAAAAGGTGTGGCATCCCCTGACTGCGGGCACGCAGTTCGCTGAATGGGTGCGAGAGTCTTGTGTGGCTCAATCGCTACTGCAGAAGAGTATTGACATCGTGATTCGTGCATAAGTATGTAGCTGGCACAGCCTGGCAGTAAGCAGTGTGCTAGGCCCTGAGCAGAGAGCTCGGCTTGTCCTTGGACTCAGAGCCGTGATGTGTTGTATAAAACAAAGGGGTGTAGTGAGCTCCTTGAAAGGAGATATCAGACTTGTCTTTGGCTATATCTTCTGAGATGGCGTGTCCACTTTCAGTCAGATGACATTGAACGTTTTCGCGGGGCTTTGATGTGTTCTGCAAATGAGAAGAAGTGTGATTGATTGCCATCTATAGCTTGTGATGCCCGCTTTTAAGCTCAACTCTCAAATTATCATGGCTGACGACGTACTCTTCCAAGGAGGCAATGAGATAAAACTGATTAGGATGTGACATGGTCTATCAGGAAGCCACGACTCGCAACGTTTGACTCGTCCATAATCCATAGCCATAATGCTTTCCCTTGAGAAGAGAAAACAAAGGAGACATGGAATCTTCTCCGAAGCGGAAGAGATACAACGAGAGTGACCTACCTAAGGCTATTTCTATGATGCCTTATTCTCAGGCGTTGCGCGTACAGGCTTGAATAGTCGATGTTTTGTGTAGAGTACGATAAGTCTAAGCTTGAGGGAGAATTTTCAAGCTTTACTTGCATAGGCCATGATATCATGGCCTTGAACCTTCTTCTGAAGAGACCTGGCCAGTGGTCCCTTAAAGGTGAATTTCGGTGAGAAAATCACGGGCTATGATCATCGATACTACCGCCAGAAATTCAGACCATAAGAAAGAGAAGCTTTGCATGGAACTCCCTAGTCCCATCCGCTAAAGGGCATTCATTTGCTACTGTCTTCTTTCTACCTAGTACCGGCTACTGGCTAAGTACATTGAACTGTTTCGTACAAGGTTGAAGGAGGACACAATTCGCAGGGAATTTCCGGGTCCTGTCCATCTTTCATTTCAACCTTGCCACGCGGATCATGATGTTTCGTTCTCTCTCTCTTCGGAGTCTCTGACTCTCCTTTTCTCGCCTCGACCGGCCTCGTTCCAAAATTGGGAGGCAATTCTGCACAATCGCACATTACTTTGCTACAATGTTTCAAGTCTCTCTTCCTAGGAACCCCTCACGCTTCTAAGTTCTGTATCGCTCACTGACCTTACAGGCTTGCGGCATCTGACCACGTTGATCATCGGTCCCGTGGACAAGTCGCAATTCCATCTCCTTTCACAGCGCACACCCTCTTCAGCAAAGTGACACCAACACCTTGTTCAGTCTGCAGCTTTCCCTTGATGAACCAACGATGCATCCATTACGTGGCATGCATGATGTGAGAAACAAGCTTTCACGGCCACACCGATCATCCACTTGCCTCCCCCCGCCCCCCTGTCGTAAGATCTACTCTCCTGAGTCTCGGCTTTGGGAATGCATACATTTCACACCGGAGTTTAGGTTTTCATGGGGACAAATCTTTTGCGCCTTGGCCAACGGCCACACCCTTTCAGTTTGGCCCCTCCACCCCGACTCCCCGAACCCCCTGGATACTGTATGCCTACCCAACCTCTGCCTCTTCTTCGCCAATCAAAGATGCGCTCTTCCCGCTGTCATTATCATCTTCGGCCGGTCACTTTCTTTTGCGGCGTCTCGTTCTCGACCTTTTGTCTCGGGCGGGAGGAAGTTCCTTACCTCCGCGCCTTCATGCAGAGCTCGTGTCTTGAGGAGAGGGGGACGACAAACAACTAATAAGACTGCTTTTGCATGAGGAGGTACCAGCCAAGCAACGTGTACATGTGATCGTGCTATTGAAAGCAAGATTTAGTGTGATTGAAGTATCGTTCTATGCAGATGGCATGACTTTGTGCCCTGGCCCCTTCGTCTGGTAGACCGGTCCTCGGAAGTATAACTTGTAAGTGATGTATCCCCTCGTCTAGCGTGTATAAATAGTGGTTTAGCGCCAAGCTGATACGTTATTCTTTCGTCTGCTTCACGTGAAGCTGGGGCGTATCATGTATGGTTACAACTTGACGGCCCGTTGCGGACAAAGACTTCGATAGGGGGCCGAGGCACATCGAACGCCTCTGGGGAGCAAGGTTGCTGTAAACACATGTTTGGTCCAAGAGCATAGGAGGCGTCCCGTTGGATATAGCGGTGTAGGATTAGGTACTCTCCAACATGGGGGTCCCAGTCGGTAGGTATGCTTATACTTTTGTCCATGTGGAGTGTGATTCTGTCTTTGGCTTACGATGAGATGGTCCGTACGTTGGTGTTGTGGAGTGTATGTATGTACTTCATCGTCAAGTCTCAGACTCTCAAGATAGATACCTGACTCGAACGTCGTGATAGATTAGCCCTGCTCCTCCCATCGAGATAGCGAACCGACCTTATTAGACCTAAAAGTAACAAACCGCTCTGGTGCCGCATTCGGATGTATGAACGAAGCCAATGAAGACCACGCGAGTCATGAGATTTGTCTCTTTGGCCGCCGGAGATGAGTATCGTCGGCCTCCTCCAGCCACCCGTGATTAATTATGACACTACATCTCACACAAAGGCCAGAACCTGAGCCGGGTCCTCATACGCCATTTGCAACATCACGCCTCATCTCGCCTAATAAAGCTGCGCTCCGACAAATCTCCTATTACGACTTTCTTTCAACTCGATCAAATTTGTCGTACGATTTGCACTGTGCAGAGGAGGGGGACGCCGACTCGCGTCACCCATTTGCTCATGGCCGTGCAGGGACGACGCCACCAATGTGGTCAAAGCAAGGCAGAAGCGTCCAGGAACCACCCCAAGCCATGAGCAACGGCCCAACGGGAGTCTGCGACGCTACTACCCAGCCGCTGTTGGAACTTGGGGCTCTTTGTTATCCGGAGGCGCGCAAAACAATCTGATTGTGGGTTTCGAGAAGCGACATACACATCATGTCATCATGTGTATGTATGTATGTAGCTTCATGAACACTGTGACGTAGATTCAAATGATTCCGAAATAGCGCCTTGCTGAGGCCGGAGTTCTTTTCTTGGCGTTTCCGTTGCAAAGGAAATGGGAAGCATCAAGAACCTGGTTTCGTCTCTTTCGCCCCAAATGCGGGAGAGGCGGAGGAATTAGACGACTGGGGCTTTTACATGTATGTACATGCGGCCTGATCGCGTCTACATGATGTAACAGTCAGTGCAAATGAACTAGGTATGTAACAAGAAAGAGCATTAGGGACCAGCCACGCAGAAGACGCACGGGCAGGTACACCTCGAGCTCGGGGGGGGTTGATGAAGCCCAAAATAGGGTAGGTAGTGAAGCAGAACTTTACTCAACTCTATACTGAGCTGTCATGTCTCACGAATATACGCCTCAATCCGGTGAGTCACTGTCTGTCTGCCTGGCTGAGTTTCTCAAAACGATGTTATTGCGTCAATCTCTGCATGTTTGTTCAAGTAAAGTAAAAGAGATGCTGTTGAGTACCTAGTATTGATAAAGAAGAACAGGAAGAGGACGTGAGACCAATTTGAAAGAAAATGAAGAGGGAATTGAAGATACAAGACGAAGACGAAGAAGATAAGAACACAGGAAGATACACTCACTTGTTCAAATCAAAGCGTGCAGATCTCGAAGAAGTACACTCTGTTCTTGAGTTCTTGAGTCTTCCACCATATACCAAGCCTCCATATATACCTGTCTGCTCTTCCTCGCAAGCACTCATAGGTCCGAGTGCGAACGTTATTTGTACACACACAACAAGTGCGTAAAACAGTCTACTCACCGCCAGAAATCCAAAGAAGCGTCCATCAACTCAATTTGGGCCCAACGAAGCCTCCAGGGTAAGAGGGAATACACAACCTCAAGCGAGAAAAGAGCCGTGAATGACTGACAAAGACGGATACTTCGTTTGCTCCAGATGAGTGACGTTTGATCCCGCGTGGGGGGGGCACGTCTGGCAAGATGCAAAAGGGGCTTCCACATGCTGCACCTACGCAGGATTGTACATGTATCCGCGAAAGTCATGCATGTCAGTCATGTTAGCAGAAACTGATGCCGCGGAAAAGTCCAGCCATGCATAGAATGAAGACATAATATGCGGTACGTGCTGCAATATAGCTCACAGCCATTTTCACACGATTTCGTACGCATATATGCAGAGTGCATGGGGCGCAATGTAGCATCGGGAACGGCCGACGGGCCTGATATTGAAGTCGCGATGCATCTTTGGCGTGGACATCATTGACACAAGGTTTCATTCCAGATACATACCCATCGTCTATCTATTACCGGCGAATGCATTCCCACGTCACGCCGGCACAGAAAGGTGGCAGCTCAAGAGATTTCTCGAGCCGCGCAGTCTGACACATCGGCGTATAGAGTCCCAGTAGCAGCGTTGTGTGCTTCCATAAAATGACGCAGTATATACAAATACATTGCCAGCCATATTTTCAGACTCGTGATATGCAAATCAGGGAGATCGACGCATAAATTTGGCAAGTTAGGGGGTGGTACAGGAAGAGAGTCTACTGCCATCGTGGCTCGTCCCGCTCTATCGAAGGTGTAGAAATGAAATTTTCGTCTCCGAAAGGATTTTCGTCGTCATCGTCGTCGTCATCGTCATCGTCATCGTCATCATCATCATCGTGCTTGTCGTCGTTAGTTGGAGGAGCATGAGGCCTTCGTGGAGGCACTGCTGGTCGAGCAGGCACTGCTGGCCTAGAAGGCTTCGGCGGCGCAGAAGCATCTGTGCCTTCCGCAGAACCAACATCTTGAGAGCGGCTGTCGACGTGGCCACCTGCTTCCCGGTCTTGCTGTGCCTTTTCAGTCATCACTAGGTAGCAATATGTCAGTACGCAATGCACCGAGAGATGGACAAAAGATATGAAAGAGAAGCAGAGAAAGACAGCGAGCGGCAAGCTTCAGCCAGGAAAGCCCCAGGAAATCCACATACTTCTATACCTATGCGCCTGCTCAGCCAATTCATCATCCGAGTCACTATCCGCCTCAATAGAACGATCAAGCTGCTCATACGCCATGAGCGCAAGTACAAGCTTGTCATTAGCAAGCAAAACACGCGCTAGCCACTCTTCATTTTCGACCAAATGAATCTAATGACGTTCAGGTTAGTACTTGGACACGTCCATCGACCCTGACTGAACAAGCGACAAAACAGGTGCTAAATAAAGGGCAATCATGTAAGTCTGTACACTATGTACAGACACATACATCCTTCGTAAAACTTACGTAGCGTAACAATTTCCTCCGAAGAATCCTACACGTCGTAAAGTGTTGAAACGCAGTCGGATTTTCCGAGACGCGCTCCGCCTCCCGGTTGATAACCTCAAGACAGTCCATCAACGCCGCGGACGTGATGATTGCCTCAGCAGTCAACATGCTCATCTTGTCCTTCTCCTTGTCAAAGTTAAAGGGCTTAGGTTTGTTTCCTCGGGTCTTGCGACCGCTGCCGCTCTTGGACGCTGACGCTGAGGACTTCTTCGTCTTGCCGTCCATGGCCGCGGCCATCCTCGACCAGACGTCCTGTGCTTTAGGATTAGGTGCCGCCACTGGCGCGGCGGATGCCGACGACGACGATGGGGCAGCAGCTTCTTGTCTCTGCGCAAGCGCGCGGGCTCGTTCTTCTGCCTCTTCTTCTTCCTCGTCGTCTCCGAACGGATTATTCGTTTCTTGTATGACTTTGGATCTCTCCTGCGTTATGGCCACCTTGCGCTTCGGAAGCTCCCGATGCAGTCGCGCTACTCTCTCCAGCCCAGGGGTTTTTGCGTACTTGGCCCATTCGTAGAATAGATCGGCGCACCTATTCCTTACGGCTGGGTTGGATAAGTCGGACGTGCCGCATACGCGGAGGCGCTCTAGTAAGGGCTCATCTGCGAAGGAGCGCTGG
The DNA here is from genome assembly GCA_004016085.1 of Claviceps quebecensis. Taxonomy (NCBI): domain Eukaryota; kingdom Fungi; phylum Ascomycota; class Sordariomycetes; order Hypocreales; family Clavicipitaceae; genus Claviceps; species Claviceps quebecensis. The sequence goes on from QEQW01000131.1 coordinate 47,935, forward strand.
AAGGTAGAACCCGCATTCTGGATGAGCGCGTCGAGTAGGACGAGGGACCTGATCTGGCGATGGACGGTACCGTACTTGAGCTTCTTGCGGATGGCGCGCGCGGCCTCAATCGGCCCAGTCGCCTGTAGCTTGATGACTTCGACGAGGTCCGGGACGCCGCTGAGGTCTTCCAGGGGACAGGATTCCGCCGTGAGGTTCTCGATGGTGACGGTGACGGCCGAATATGGCTTCTTCTGAGGCGGCATTGTCAGATGGGGTGCTATATTGGGGGTGGTAAGATGCCACACATAGACGCGTCGTGGCTCCGGCCGCGCATCGCAAAGCAAGCTTACTCGAACTTGAGGCACGCGGCTTACCGAATGGAACATACTGGCAATCCTCGACACAGCTACGAGTCGCAAAGTCTCCGACACCCGCTAGCAATGCCAACCGTACAAACGGTTGTTAGTCTCCTCCGGGGACAGAAGGGAAGCCAAGCACCTGTAGAAGCCAGTGTCCGCACGTCTGTTGAAGCCCTAAGCGCTTTTGTGGCAGGAATGAAATCGAGGAGAGACAAAGGCCGACCGGTCTCTTCCTCACAGCAGGAAGTTGGAAGGATGGAAATTTGAGATGGGATGATTGTCAGCGGCTGAATCCGGAAATGTTGCGGCAGGAACGGCGGCCGGATAGCGGGAGAGCGGGACGGACGGCGGGGAACTGGGATGTTGTGGTCACTCGTGGAGTCGTGAAGTGGTGAAGTGGTGAAACGAGGAAGTGGAGGTTGTTGAGGAGGGGGTACCGCGCGTAATGGCAGATTTGAACATCACAACGTCACTTGCCGGCAGCCCTGCACGAGTTCTACGGAATACAACGCGGTGTTACCGTGTTGCTGGCATGTCTGTGATGAGGGCACTGGTAACGGCCGGGAAATGGTGTTGCCTGGCTGCATGACGAAACCGTCCGGTTATGGACGCGAACATAACGAATTGCCAGACGATACTCCATTTTCAGGGAACATGATCTAATTGGGGACGATCCGCGCTGTAACCTGTTACATCACAAGTGGGGAATAGAAAGAGAAAATATGTACATACATACATATACCATTACCTACCTCCTACCAAGGAGGAGGTAGGTTAGGTAGGTAGGTAGGTAGATGTACCTCCTATGTATAAAAAAAGAGACAGACGCAGACATGACCTCCCTCAAACACCAAGACGGGAATAAAGTAAGGCCGCTCATATTGCAAAAGATCTTTCCCCATCAACAACATCTATTCCTCTATGCGCTTAGATTGAACGCCTGAAATGCAAAGTCCCCCTCTTTCCTCTCTCTTCTGTCCGCGCATCCAATGCGAAAAACAGAACGTCTAAACAGACGGATCTATCTATGCAAATCCATATCAAGCCCCCTTGCCCAGACCCAGTAACACCAAGTTAGCAATATTCATCGTCGTGATGACTGCCCACACCAGCATGGCCAGAATAATCAAAAACCACGGATTCGCCATGTCCACGGCTCCGCGTCCCGCGCCACGTAGCAAGCCCTCGTCATCCTCCTCCGACTCGATGTAGTACCTCGCCATGCCCGGCAGGACAGTCATGTACTTGGACCGACTGGTGAAGTAGATGAGGGGCAGCGTGATAAAGGGCAGCACGGTGCTCAGCACCACCTGCGAGGCATTCAGCGCCGCATTGAGACCCGTCCTACCCACAGCGCCTGCAATAACGATGGAAGGCGTGACACTAATGGAGCGGGTAATGAGGCGGCGCAACCAGGGCTTCAGTTTCCAATTGATGGCACCTTCGCTGACCATCTGCCCGGCAATGGTGCACACGATTCCGGCAGAGATCCCCGACAGCAAGAGCGCGAGAGCGAAGATGGTGCCTACGGCGGGGGATATGCTCTTCGCGAGGAGGTCATGGATGCCGAAGATGTCAGCCTCGGCAGCCTCCGGGTTCTGGTACAGCGAAGCCCCGGCCACGATCAGGATAGCCGAGTTGACAAACAGGGCAAAGGTGAAGAGCGCGAGCGCGAGCTCGAGGATGCTGTACTTGAGGGAGTGTTTGATGGCCGCCTGCGAGGGAACGTACTTTGCCTTATCGTGGTATTCGTCCGTCGTCAGCATCGTCGTCGTCGTCATAGTGGACGCAGCGCCCGAGACGGGCGCCACGGGCAACAAGCCGTGATTGGCATCATACTCTCGCAGTCGAGGTTGCACGATTCCGGATCCGAGATACAAGCTATGCGGCATCACCGTCGCTCCGAGAATGCCACATGCCTGGTACAGCGCCTCCGCCTCGACGAGCTTGCCGCTGGGGAGGTAGCCCCTGAACACCTCGCCGACACTGCCCTTAATGAGGCTCAGCTGGATGCAGAAGCAGATGACCACACCCAGGACCAGCAAACAGACAAACGACTCGAATAGCCGCAACCCTCTCATAGCTCGGTCAGGTCGGTAGAAGAACAAGATGATCATGACGTCTAGGATGGACAGCGCGCAGCCCGCCACGAGGGGCAGTTTTGGTATCAAGAGGTTCAGCGCAATAGCCGTGCCGATCACCTCGGCCATGTCGGTCGCAATGATGGCCACCTCGGCGAGCGCGTATAAGAAGTAGTTGAGCCAGCGTGGCAAGAATGCGCGACACGCCGATGCGAGGTCGAGACCTGTGATGGTACCGAGTTGAATGGCGAGCGATTGGAGTAGGATCGCGAAGAGGTTGCTGAGAAGGACGATAAAGAGCAGTCGGTACTGGTAAGATGCGCCGGCCGCGATGTCAGTCGAGTAATTGCCAGGATCGACTATGTAAGGCACAAGAAGTTAGCCAACCAGGTCCGTCAGAGCGATTCTGAGTTCGTGACCGAAGTAAAGAAAAGGCGTGTGTCGCGAGACATCTTACTATACGCAACTGAAATCATGAACCCGGGCCCGACAAACTGGCCAAATGTCCAACACGCATGCTTTATTCTCTCCAGAGTGGTCTTGCCAGCCACACTGGGCGGTCTCGATTCGATGGTTTCAGGTTCAGCATTATCCTCCACCACAGTCTGGACCTTGGCGCCAGTCGCCGCGCTTGATTGTTGTTGTTGTCGTTCTTGCAGTTGTTGCGACTTTTGCGCAGAATCGGAAACCTCTGATCTCTCCATCGCTGCAATCTGGCGAGAGAAAGCCCTCCCCTTCCGGATGTTCCGTCGATCGGCACTCCCAAGTCAGTGCCGTTCGCGCTCCCGAGCGCAGCACGGACGCCCGCCCGGAAACTTGGAGCGCAGTTTGTTGTATAGAGAGAACTTTACAATCTGCTTGCCTGGAACGCGCACGTGAATTTCTTTGCAGCTCAAGCCACGTTCATCAAGGACCGACTTTTCGTCCCCGTGCACCACCAGACTCTGAAGCAAGCTGTTGCCGCAAAACCCGTCTCGTGGGAAACAGAGAACGGGGGATGGAACTTCACACCAAGAAACGTGGTTTCTAAAGAAGGGTCTCTGACAGTTTTTGCAAGCAACGAACGGTGTCGTCAAAAGCGGACGAACAAGGTATATAGGAGATATGTACGGAGTATCTATCCCGAGGCAAGATCCGGCATATGTAGCAAAGAACTCGGGAGTCGGGAAGCACCTGTGGCGGGGTGGTACGAGCAAAACTATTCGCCAAGCAAGTTTTCGCTATAGGTACCTCGTAGAAGTTTCTAAAAATTGGACCCCTACCTCATCTGGCTAGCGCGCTTGATTGCCACACTCCCACACACGGTGACACACCGGCACGCCCACCTTACACGTATGTAAATGACATTATGCCGGCTGTATGTGCCATTTTTAAATCACGATTCTCGGTGATTTATTATAAAAGTCTATGTTGGATAAGAAAGGGGAAATGATATCAGACAATGCAAATCATGCATCAAGATGAGCAAAGTTCGTTCATTTAGAGGTGGTCAGCTAGGAAGAAGAATATGTGCGCAGGCGACTCCGGATTTTGATGCCTACCTGTTCCAGCCTCCTTTGGCCAAGTCAATCAGGGAATGCAACCACCATATATGGTATAGCACGACCTCTTCATGTTTCTCGGAACAAGATATGAGATCTTCGATCCTGACACCATTTTATGTGCGTTCTCGCGCGTCTGATTGCGAATTGAGCCGCTATCCGCCATCTGAAGCTGATGTTGACGGCAGCTAGGTACCCAGGTATGGCCTGACTCCTGAGACATGCTAGGTACATTAGGTACCTACAGGCTACGGTAGTGAGCGTGGGGCGTGGCCGTATGGTCGACCCACTTTCCAAAACTTGCTTGGCGAATAGTTTTGCTCGGCCTAGTACGGAGTACCTCTCCGTACATACCGTATTTACTCAGTAAATTCCTCCAAGCCCGTGGGTCTGATGACCCTTGCTCGAAAAGGTTTTCAGCGATGCCATTGGCTCCTCCACAC
>QEQW01000132.1:0-52324 GCA_004016085.1 Claviceps quebecensis
TCCTTTTTTTTCTTTTTTTTTTTTTTTTTTTTTTTTTTTTTTTTTTGGTTTGGAAAGAAGACACCCATACAAGCACAAGACCAATCATCAAAATATGTATATATACTGACAATCTGCCGCCACACATTTCATAGGAAATCCTCAATCTCACCGACCGAAGCCAATCCGTCCACATCACCGCCGATATGAAGCGCTACCAGATGGACATCATCTCCCACCTCCGCATGCACCGCGCCCTCCAGGATGGCATCAGCCCCATCGCAACGATACATTTCGAGAAACTCATGCGCTGCTTAGCGACCATCCATAACTTGGACTATGCGACGCCCGCGCTCGCGGCTCTGGCTGCCAAGAGGACGTATCTGCATCGGATGCGCATCACCGAGCCGGAAAATGAGCGGAGTATGCAGTGGGGGAGTGAGCTGAGTGCTGTGGAGGCGCTGCTGGATGGGCTGCGAGCGGAGCATATCATTGATGATGTGCTGAGATTTGTGGCGGCGCCGATGTAGGGTGTCTGCCTTGCATGCGATACATTCATTGGCTTCGGGTTTGTATTGCGAGAGTTATGATTTATGATGGCTTGACGATGATTTACGGTGACGGGGACCGGTTATAGCAGTGCAGTCTGCGCAGTTTGTATGGCGAGAGGTACTGTGATGGAGGTTTGAATAGTTTGTATTATGAGTCACGAGTCACGATTCTGTAAACACTCTACATACGAATGACGTAACGCGTTCCCATGATATGCTACTTGTGTTTTTGCCAGTGCCCCCACTTGGCCCCCTCGAATTAATTTCCATAGACTGGTGTCTGTGCTATGACCCGTGGTCTATCTTCCATCTACAGAGCCGTCTTTGCAGAGCCGCGAGGGCAATTGACACCGCAAGGTCCTCGCTCGGCCCTCTCATATCCTCGTGGCTGTGTTTCTATAATATACATGAAAGTCGTGCCCGCACCGCCTCCTCCTTATACAAGATGGTGATTGTGTTGTTGATGTCACCATTTGTCAACGTCGTGTGAGTCGTAGCTCTTTCTATGAGATTTGCTTCACCTTGCACGACCAGCCCGAGGCCGCTTCCAGGAGTGGTAGACTAATGAATCAGGAGTCAGCATGAGTTGGGGAGCAAAATAGAAGTAGACGCAGGAAATCAAAAAGGGGACTGCCCACCTAGCACCAAGGCACCAGCCCAGCTCGTTGCCCTTGATCTTCTTGGCAATCTTGACCTCTCGATCAATCGGCATGTCGTAACCATGGTGGAGGAGAACCGTCATGAAGTTGAGGTCCAAGCAATACTGCTCCCGACCCTTGAGCTCCTCTAGAGCACCCGGAACGCTGTCAAAGGTGCCCCAGCCTGGCTCGCCCTTGCAGACAGTCTGCGCGAGGTCGTGCAGCTCACGGATGGTGAACGAATCGGGCATACCCAGGGGGTGAGTGCGGTCGTAAAAGTACGAGAAAATGTAGACGTCTTCCTTGGCAAACGTCTTGGCGAGCGAAGGCTGGTGCACGCCGTTGAACGAACACGGCGCAAGCTTGCAATCCTTGTCCTTCTCCAAGATCCTCTCGGCGAGGCTGCGGCATTGCGAGGTGTGCGATGCAGAGGGCTCGGCAGGGCCGGTAAAGTTGTACGTCTTTTTGTTGTCCTTTGTGAATTCGACCTCAATCTCGCGGTTTCGGCCAGGCGTAAGGCATGGGTGCACAATGGCTTTGGTCTCCCACGACTTGTCAGAGCTCTTAGACTTGGCCATGTCGTTGACCAGGAGTCGGTGGATGGCGTTTCGGGCCTCCATCAATCCGTAGCCGAGATGCGAGTGCTGGTACAGCTCAAACTTTTGGCCGCCAAAATCGAGCGCAAACCTGTGATCGCCCTCGGCGAGCTTCTCAGGCATGCCCCCATCCTTGGCCGCCTTAAAGGTAGGCTGGAAGACAATCTGAGTCGAGCCGCCACCAAGATCGAAAACAGCCGCCGTCTCGCTCTTGTCGGGGCCGCCAATCTTTCCAAGCAGGTAGTTTGTCGTGATCCATGCGTAGACACCTTCATCAGCACCGTCCATAACCGCGACACCGCCCTTCTCATTCGAGACGACGGGGAACGGGTAGTCATTTTCGAGATGTTGCCGGACCTGCTTGAGGATTGCCTCGGACTTCTCGGGCCCAACCTTGCGCAAACCAGCCGTGGCTTTCACAGCAACGGGGCTGCACCCCTTGAGCTTCTCGGGAACGTGTTGCATGGCAACGGCCATCAAGGGATCCAGCGTCTTGGCGGCAGCAATTGGGTCATCGGCATACTTGCTCAGTCCGCCAACCTCTTTCTTGGTCATTTCAAACTCTTCCTTCTCCAGTTCGGGGACCGGGCCGCAGTTGTTGAATTTGTACACGTGAATGCGAGAGCCTGTGCTACCCGCATCAATCATGAGGACGTATTGGACGAGGGGCTTCTCCTTGGAATAAGGCTTGGTGCATCGGGCCGTTCCAGCCGGCGAGTCAACGGCGACCTGTTCTTTTCCGCTACTCGGTGTCTTGCTAGGCGATTTATGCGAAACTTGATTGTGTACGTCAATACCGCGGGGTGACAGCCAGTAAAACATGAGGCAGACGGCCATCACGATGGCGACCGTCTTGGCCCATCGCGTCTTCTGCGACTGTGACATCCACTGTTCCTTCATCCTTGAAAAAAATGAGCCCTGCGACGAGGGGCCGTCTCCGTATCGATCTGGCTTCTCGTGGGGGTCGTAGAATACTTGTTTAGTCGGCAACGAGACCGACTGTTTTCGCATACTAATTTTCGTAACAGAGCGGTGGGTGGAAAGAAGAGAATAACGGCCGATGGCGAAGGAACGAAGAGGCAAAGGCAGGTTTCGATCGCCTATGCAGCCCAATTGGTGATAGGACAGATAGGCTCAACAATACAGCGAGAGACGCCAACAATTCCCCATGTGAGCTGTTTGCGTCTTTCCTGCCTCAAGGGAGCGTGATGAAGCGAAGAATTGTAAAAGGATGAAGAAGAGATGTCAAACCTAATACAAGGTCGGGAAGAGGCAGGACATGGAAGAATAAGGGATGGCTGCACAGTGCAAACAGGTGCGGGATGGTGGTTGGTTTGGGTTGGTTGGCTGACAAGGTACTTGGTGGCACGGTGGGTACGAGAGACGCACATAACGCAGGATGCCACGAATCACGATCACGGAGTAGATCAGGAACTCGCCTCCCGTCACTACCGGCGGATCAGCATCGCCTCTGCCACTGGATTGGAGATCATCTGGGCCCACTATCGGATGCCTTGAAGACTTGAAGTTGCCACCCACCGAACGAAAAGCCACAAGTACAACCTCCTTGAGGTGAGATAGGAAGCGAACAACGACACAGATCTATTCAAATTTGCTGATGTACATATTTCGGAGGCTTGACAAAAGAAATGTCTTGTCAAGGTGCATATACCATGTATGTTCCTTAGCAGAGTCAAGTACATAGCTGAAAGCATACATTTATGTATGCATCGCATCGCAGCCTCGCAGCCTCGCAGGGTGTCTGTAGGGAGCAGCAAAGCACAAACAGAGTGGTCAAGCTGGCCAGACGGGCTGAGCCTACTCCTTTTTGCAACAATGCCTATGGGACAGGTATGTTATAGGTACATACCTTGGATCGCCAACTCGAAACTCTCCACGTCTTCTTGGATCGTCTGACGTTCAGTGGTAGTGAATGTAAGTGGAAATGCAGCACCTTGCGCTCCCGGAAGGGTTTCCCACTCTTCCTCCAGCTCAGAAGCTTTCGGCAGATAAACAGCCTCTCCGTCGACAAGAATGCTGCGAGGCACAGAGATGAATGGGAAATTGGGAATACCTTGAACTGTTCAAACTCGAAGCAGTCGAAGACTTTCGGCATTTCTAAATGGACAATGAATCTATACATTGAGCACAGCCCCTGGTCCCAGTACAAGGAAGACTCATTGTCGTGACGTTGTCTTCGTCGGGAATCTACTGGTAAATGAGTCTGTAGGCGGCGGGCGCTGCAACGAAGAATTTTGATGTTTTCGGATGTGTGTTCGTAAAACAGGTGTTGGATCTGGGGAGCAATGCCGCCGCCTACAGACTCATTTACGTACCAGTGTATTCCCGACGAAGACAACGTCACGCCAATGAGTAGGATGTTTCACGACAATGGCTATTGCCATCGGAGAAAGCATCGATGAACTCGAAGTACCTAATGTACATATAAAAATAAATCTCGACTGGACAAACTTGTGGAAGGCGAAGGTACGTTAGGGACACGGCTCGCGCCGACGAAGGCGGGCGGCAACGACAAGAAGATAGAATGTCGTCTCGATTTTGGAAAAAAAATACGAGCAGGAGGGAGGACCAACAGTTGTCAGTGAGACAGTACGAAGTACAGATTAACTCGGGTGCACGCAACCCGACGCTGAAAGCCCTCGCCAACAAGGACTCTCATGCCATCTGGTCCTACGCAGATATAACCCTCGACGAGAAGCCTTCCACCGAAGGCTTTGAAGCAAGAACGGAGTCCAATAGGAGAAAAGCGGACAAGTTTTCTTTTTTTGCTTAAGGCTTCTCGTCGAGGATTATATCTGCGTATGACCATATCTGGAGGCAGGGGGGAGGTATGGAAGCCTTGTCCTTTTCGTTGCTGCGGGAGAAGGCAGCCACTGCGGTGGGCATGCATGATTTTGTTTTCGACTTGCCCGTCCAACTGTACTAGGATGCCAGTGGGTTTGGCGGAGGATGGATTATTCTAAGACCCGCGACAAAGTTCCCTGTCCCATTCTTTACGACTCATCTCTCTTCACCAAAACTCAAAAGAATCACGGCACACACAAGCGAGGGCTGTGTGCGTCTATCGAGTTTTGTTGGAGACATAAACACTTTTTCGAGTCTCGATCAAGGTCAACTAGATTTCCAGATCACAAGACCCTCACCACCTTCACCACTGCTACTGGCCATGAGGGCATCTATGCCCGTTGGGTTACCGAGCTCAGACTTCTGAATGTGGAAATCTGTTTTATCTGGAAAGGAAATGGTGCCGCCGACATTTTGTCGCGCACCATCTTCCCTTCAGATGATTGCAATGATGACTGGCCAGATAGTGAGAGAGAGACACTGCAGTGATGAATGCGGTAAGCGGTTTGTGATCCGTAAAGATGGTAGGTTTTGACCGGGAGTCGAAGCAATGCTTCTGTCTCCGAAAAACTAGATCATCGCACACAGCTCAGGCTTATACGTGCCGTGGTTCTTTTGAGTTTTGGTGAAGAGCAATGGGTCATAGGGGAGGGGATAGGGAACATCGTGGGGGTCTGCAGATTAAAGCATCCTCGGCCGATGTCGCTGGCATCAAAGTATGGTTGAAGCAGCAACTTGACAACAAATGCATGCCTAACTCACCGCGGTATGTAGCTTCCTTCTACCTCAGCAAGGCAAAAGACAAAGCCTCAAAGTCGCCCCACCGCCATCTCAAGAACCCAGTGCAGTAACCAGTTGGCCGACAACTGAGCGGTCGAGCAATCTCAGCACAACTTTTCACCCATCGCCTACATGATCCAATGGCGTCCAGAAAAAATCGAATGACAGAGCAGCCCACTGAATGTGAATGGTTGAAATTTCGATGTTGGATGAAGTGACGAACCATCCAGTCGTTGCCATACGCAGCGATTATGCATTCGGACCATGAACGATTGTCTCAACCAGAGAAAGTACCTCCTCTGTTTCCTGAGCAAGCGCGTCGACCGCTTCTTTATGCACATCCTTCGGCACGTAGCCTCTGTCGGGGAAGCATTCACCAAGATTCTTCTTGATTCTCCTTATCGCTTGAATCGCCAACTCGAAACTCTCCAAGTCTTCTTGGATCGTCTGACGTTCAGTGATAGTGAATGTAAGTGGAAATGCAGCACCTTGCGCCCCTGGTATGCTATCCCATTAGTGGGGAATTTATCGGATGAGGAATTTTTCTGACACTTGGTTCATGTTCACCCTCAGCAGCAGGAGGCGGAACAGCGAGCTTTCGAACTTCAACTCAACCTTCTCATCCTCGGGCGCATCTAACCTGTGAGCTCTTGCCATCTGCGCCTCGAACCGTACCAAATACTCGCTGAAGGACTCGTCGGCCGCCTGGCGGAACGTCCGGAGCTCGAGTCGCGCAACCTTGACGGACGTGGTGTCGGAATACAGCACTTCAGGTGATTCAGGAAGGCAACGGCATTCCACTCGGGAGTCGCCCCCGACTCGAAGTAGTATGACAACTGCTTTTGAATCCGATCGGCGAGGCCATCGTAAACAAATATCCACTTCTGACGGAGTGTCAGATGGGCGCAGTCGGAGGATAATCTGTCCTCAACCGTTATCCGCCAACTCTTCAGCTGCGACTTTGCACCGTCAAAACGAGTCCGAATCGGGGCTGGTACAACGAAAGGCGCGAGCCGGCGGGCTTCGTCGCGCTGTTGTTGTTGGGAAACATATGGTGACGCCGTGGGCGAAGGGGCGAAGCTTTTCAGACACCTTTTTCATGACTAAGCCACAGAGCATCCCGCTTAATGCGGATTCGACGAGCCAATCATTTCGCCAAGCTTTTCAATGACTGCCTCACGGTTGGTCCAGAACAGATACCTAAGGTACCTTACGTTGCACGGTGCACCACCACGCTTTCAGGCCGTTCGCACTGTCTTCCAAATCCGAAGCCGACCGAGCAGCCGCGCTCGAGAAGCGATTCCAATGAGCCTCAACCCTCCGCGTCTATGTAAGTCAAAGATAAAAAAGAATGGTGATACATGCCTACGCCGAGTAGCATCATCTTATTGTAACCCATTTACTGTTCAGTTTCTTGTCTCTTTTCTTCGCCAGGCGCGACGGAATCCTGATAGGAGTCCAAATTGAGGAAATTTCTACTAAACAGCGTTCAAGTCTTACTCGCGATAGAAACTGAAAGGTTCCATATTCTTCAGGTATGGAACTTGGGACCTACGAATATCGTGCTATACACGTAATTGTACAAACCCACACCTGTCACCATATATGAAGTGTATGTTTTCTTGTGTGATAGCCACACTTCAAGAGTGACAACGACACGGAAACGGGCACTAGAACACCCAAAGACTAGTAATGCCATACGCATGCATCTAATGATACTGTCTAACGCTGTATCAAACTTGCTATAGAGCTTCATAGCTCCCCGTCGCCGTTGCCGCCACCATCACTCACGTCCGTCTTCTCCTCTACGACAAAGTAATTCTTGACAGTCACGTTGCCAGACTCGACTTTTTCCCAAACATCAGACGTACACGTATCAGGCGTCAAGATGTAGCACTTGGGTTTCGGCGCTTTGGGGGGAGCCTGCTTGACGTGCCATGTACTCGACGGTCCCACTGTGGATAGTTCATCGTGGACAGGCAGCTTGCCGGTGGCAATATCCAAGTTGAATTGAGAACGCATGAATATCTCGTACGCCGCCTCGGGCTGATACGACGGAATCATATGACCGGCCTGGAACACCCGTGTGAAGCTAAAATTGCCAAACTGACGGGTGAGGCCACCTTGGCCTGCAGAAGTCATCATCGGGGCATAGCCAGCCTTCCCAAAGTCATGGGCGCGGGAGTAGGGAATAGCGAGAGACGAGTTCTCGCCGCCGATCCAGTTGCATGCAAAGTCGCGGTCGCCGTACATCATGTGCACCTTGACTCCTGAGTCCAGAAGATAGCCCACGGCATCCAGAAAGCCCCCGTGGACTTCATCTAGCGTGCTCGCAAAGCTCATCGAGACCGTGAAGGATATGTAAGTAAAGTTGACGGGGCTCCCAAGGGCCCTCAACGTCTTCTCGTCGGCCAAATAGCCGTGCATGTGCGAGGGGGGGAAGGGGTCGTGCTTGGGATGCGCGATGTCGAACCGTGCATACTCACTGTCTCCGAAAGCGATTTCGCCCGCCGACACGCAGGCGTCCGTCAGCTTGGAGCATACGTCAATCGGAAGGTCTCGAGCCATGTTAATGGTGTTCTTGTCGAGACGTTGATCTTGGAGGTCCCTTTGGCACTCAATAAGTTGGTCACGGCAGCCGCCTTTACGCGTGAAGCGATTCATCAACTCGTCATGGACAGTCATATTGATGGCTTCGATGCCGTACGTCTTCCATGGAGTATTAGACCATCGTAGAAACATCATCTCTGCCTTCATCAACAATGGGGCAGCAACTTACATTGTGATAGGGGAATATGATAGAGGCTTCTTCCTGGATGACAGCGTCCAGGTAGCCGTTGACGATGCCAAGAGTGTCTAGGTGCAGGTAGTGTGCGTGTTTCCCCTCAATCGTGCCATTGCGGATCTTCTCGTTTTGCTGCTGGAAGAAACGCATGAACCCGGGACCATAGTGGCCGCCGTAGCTCTCGGCCCACATGCTGATGCGATCATCGTTGGGCTTGTAGTGCGGAAATTCGGTAAAGAAGATCTGAGCAAAGTGCCACAAAGCATGAGCTGCCTGCTGGGTACTGTTGGTAGTGTGCGATAGCTTCTGGCTGGACAAGGTGCCAGCTCGCGTGGTGAGGTTGAGCTGAGGCGGGTGCTTGGAGAAGTCGGTAGGGACTATTTTAACCATGGGGCCGTTGGTGCTGTAGATGGTGACATTGGTGGGCTCGTCATAGGAGAAGCCCACCTCATTTGGCTCGTCAATGTAGAGCATATTGACATGATTGTTCCAGCTCCATGGGTTGTAAATAGTAGACGACGAATCTTCGTCGATGAAGCACGGCCCGTTTTCTTGCAAGAGTCCCAACATGGACGAGCCGCCAGGGCCTCCGTTCAGCCAGATAGCAAGAGGCGCATTGTGCGGGTCATGGCGAGCTTCGAAGAACCAGAAGAAACTGAGAATAGGTTAGGTGTGAGACAAAGCTGATTGATTCAACTCGTCAACAGATTTGGAAGCAACGTGAATGCTGGCAGCGACATACGTGTTTACAGCATAATCCTGTCTCTCCCCCGACACATCGTCCAAGAAGCCCGGTGGCAATCGGACATGGCCAGCGTATGACTTGACACCGGGTGTAGTCTCGCAGAGTCCGGGCTAACATGGCACATCAGTCAGCTCATCGAGAAACTTGAATCTTCAAACAAGAGCTGTAGAGCGACACCACCACTGACCTCTTTGAAGGAGATGGTGACGTTCTCATGGAACTTGGACTTGATGACCCTGACCCCTTCGGGTTTTGGTGGGAACTGAGCAGCCGCCAATCCGGCGAAGCTACCCAGCAGAAGCATCACGCTCGAGATCATGGTGGCTAATCTTGGGCTTGACAGGCAACCCACGCAGCTCTCGAGCACAAATGTCGTGAAGTGGAAGAATGATTGCAAATCTCCCGTTTGGCCTGAGTCAACGGGAAATCACATGGCCACGACGAAGGATCGAGGCAGTCGAAGCCTCAGTCAATCCAGGCACATAAGCATGGAATGGCTTAACTGCTGACGCCTGCCATTTAGCCATTTATTAGACCGGGCACGAACTGCTCCAAACTTGCATAATGGCGTAGAATGGCGGTTGATGTGGAGAGCAGCAACGCCGGTCCTTCCTTACAAGTTGACTGCTTACTAAATGCTCACAACACCAAGAAACAGGACACCAGCGCCGGCGCGTCAAAGCTAGGCGATCCAGAAGCTTCGCTTTCGCTGACGTAGGTTCCTGTGCTGCCTGCGACGAGAATCTCCACATCAGCGATGGTTCAAGTTGCACCACTATCTAGTCGCAGCAACTACTAGATGAGGATGTCCAAGTAGAGCTCATCTTCATTTTGATTTGGTTCTGGTCCTGCTTTTTGTTTCGTTTCATTGTATTTGTTCCACCAGCCATCGCCATGGATGTCCATTTGCTCGTTTACGACCTCTCCCGTGGCCTCGCCCGGCAAATGTCTACTGGCTTGCTGGGCTTCCACCTTGATGCCATATATCACACTTCCATTCTTCTTCAAGAGAGAGAATACGTGTACGACGGAGGCATCATCGCCATTGCGCCTGGTTCGTCCCATCTTGGCCAGCCCATGGAGAAGCTGCATCTCGGAACTACCAGCTTGCCCATGGACATCATTGAGGAGTATCTTGATTCGCTTCGTCCGATCTTCACGCTTGAGGTATGATAGAGAGTTGCCTCCGGTTTGATTTGCTCGTCGCGCGCAACGAAAACGAAAATGAACCAGCCAGAATCTTGCGAGACACCTAACGAGGGGACAGGCGTACGATCTCTTCCGGCACAATTGCAACAACTTTAGTGATTCGTTTGCCAATTTTTTGGTCGGCAAGGGCATACCGCAGCATATCGTCAAGATGCCCCAGGCTGTGCTGGACTCGCCCATGGGACGCATGCTACTGCCTCAGCTCACGCAGGGAGTGAACATGGGCAGATCAAGCGGCTCTATTCTCGGCCTAGAGCAGAGTGCTCAGATCCCGGCCAAAGAGGCCAAGGCCCCGGGTGTTGTGAGTGTCTCGAGATCGGATCAACTGGCGAGGATGCTGGACAGCGCCAAAGACTCGTGCGTCGTCATCTTCTTCACATCGGCAACTTGTCCACCCTGCAAGCTCATGTACCCCATCTACGACCAGCTGGCGGGAGAGTTTGGCGCGGCTGTTACGTTTATCAAGATAGATATTGCCCAGCCCTCTGCCTCAGAAATCGCGCACCACTTCTCCGTTCGAGCAACACCAACCTTTGTCACCTTGTTTAAAGGCAAGGAAGAAAACAGGTGGCGCGGGGCCGATGGAGCTGCTTTGCGCAGCAAAGTGCAGCTGCTCGCGCAAATGAGCCAACAACTCAATCGGCACCCGCATGAAAATCTGCATCTGCCCAGCTTTCAAAACATTCATGCAAAGCCCGTCATCTATCAAAAGCTTCCGCCTTTTGAAAAGCTCGACGCCAAGATGGGCAGTGACATCGCGAGCAGTGGGCAGATAACGAGGCTCAGAGATTTTCTCCAGACAAGAGCCAGAGATGGCGCACAGGATGCTGTGCTTCCAAATCTGGGAGAACTATCCAGCTACTTGCAACACTCGGTTGCGTCGTTGAGCCCTGACGTCTTATTTGCCGTCGTAGACTTGTTCCGATGCGCTCTGGCCGATGCGCGGGTGAGTGGCTACTACGCAGAAGAGCCGGAGCACAAGACCGTTAGTTCCATCTTGGACTTTGTCAATGCACAGGATGCATGTCCCTATGCGATGCGTCTAGTAACAGTACAAATGGCATGCAACATGTTTTCATCGCCCTTATTTGAGCACGAGGTGTTGTCCAGTACGGCCCTGCGGACAGCATTCGTTCGGCTGGTGTCATCGAGCTTCCTCGATGAAGTACACAACAACGTACGAGTGGCTGCATCGTCACTCCTGTTTAACATTTCTTTGGCACATCGTCGAGCGAGGACGGACAGTAACAAGGCAGGTCTTCGCGAAGAAGATCAGGTAGAACTAGCAGCCGCGCTTGTAGAGGCCATCAGCCAAGAAACCAAGTCGACGGAAGCTTTACAGGGCATGCTCTCGGCACTGGGCCACCTAGTGTATGGGGCGAGTCTAGACGGCGAACTCGCCGATCTTCTCAGGGCCTTGGATGCTCAGAGCACCATTTCCAGCAAGAAGAAGCACTTTCCAAACGAGAAGCTCATAGCAGAGGTGGCGGACGAGTTGTTGGGCAAAGGCCTACGGAGGCCATGACAGGAAAGCGTTTACGGCTCGAAGAAAAAAAATCTCAAAAACCTACAATCGATAAGGACATGGATCTCCAAGTGGCAAGCACTGGATTTTCGCTTACATAAGGCAGAAAAAAGTACCAAACTAGACTAGCGCAGCAAAATAATGCCCCACTATCAAACCCTTTATCAACGCACCGCGCAGCCAAAATTCTTTTTCCCTTTTCTTTCTTCTTTTTTTCTTCATCAAAAAGCTATCTGAGCTGCCACGACCTTCACCCAGACTTTCCTACGGTGTCGCGTTGCCTTTCCCCCTCGGGGGAAGCGCTCAGAAGAATGAAACCCTTGGATATAGGAAATTTTCCGCTAGTTTGTCCTTTTGGACAATTCCTGTAGGCGGAACAATGCCAAGAAGGGGGGACATTTCATGTGATGAAAGAATGAATTTGCACGTAGTGAGCTTGTAGTGTGACGACGAACGGAGATTGGCTGTTGATCGAGCTTGGTGGATGGGATTGAGTTCTCTATCTTCCCGGAGTCGGTCCAACTAGTCGTGCTGTTTGTAGAAAAGTTTCTTCAAACTGCGTCTCCAGGAGCTCAAGAGTCGTCGTACATGGCCCAACGCTCGATTCGCGACAACATCAACGACCATCTCCCTTACACCCTTGGCTGCGTTTAGTACGGAGTATCTACCGATACTCCGTACATATATACATGATTTTGTCCAGGTGTTGTCACTCCTTTATTCCTGATCGTCCGTCATGTCATGCACGGGTTCCTTACTTTTGTGCTGGTCTCGCACAAACGCCTCAATGTTGGGATCATGGTGTGGACGTTCCGGAGGACCAGGCACCGGCGGCTCCTCTTTTTGAGCCTTCTCTTTGGGGCCGAGCACCTTGGCTGCGGCGGGAATGAAATCGGTAACTGAAAAATGGTACAGTCAGTCCCGACTCCCAGCAATACCGAAGACATTCCTCGATGGCCAAATCAAATGGATAATAGTGATGATAATCATGCCGTAACGCCGAAGAGGTGCTTACTCTTCTCCACAATGGGATTCGGTTTCGAAGGCTGTTCTTGTTCTCTCTCTTCTATCGCCGCCTTATCCAGCTGATCTTTATAGGTTGCAGATGTGTCGGGTTGAGGAGATCCCTCGGGAGTAGTACTCGCCATTGCTGGCGACTCGAGGGGGGTTCTTTTTGTGTGTATATTTCGGACAATGGGAGAGTTTTGTTTCACGTTGGGTGTTCTTGAATCTTGCGAAAGAGAAGGCTTTTAGCCAGGACAGAAGAAGGCGTTCGCTTTTTGTCTACTGAAACCAAGGTTAGAGCGCGCGTTTCCTCATCAGCTTCTTGATGGGGAAGCAATCAGGGCAAATTGCTCGATTAGGCCACGGCGGGAAGATGACGTCAAAATTCATCATTTACATCTCACGATGGCAAGTTGGATGTGTGGACCCAAACAAAAGGTGCCCCACTCATCAAGGCGGCAACAAAAATCGAGGACAGACCATAAATTGGGGACAATCGGACGCCCGCCCCGATACCGTGTGCCTTCGTTTCACCACCATAGCGCATCTTGTAAACAACGCGAGATACCCGTGCTGCACGCGTCAGCCTATTTTCATCAACTTGGTAAAATCTGTTGGCGCATCATGGCACCTACTTCTGAGGTCAATCCCGCCGTGAAGGCTGCCCAAGACATTTTTATTGCCCAAAGCCGCCCTCAACGCAGCACCAAAGAGAAGCCTCTTTCTGTCAGGGCAGCCGCAGCTAAATACAAGACGTCCAAGACTGCAGTTGCACGCCATCTCAAGTCAATGAAGTTATCCGGCAAGGCAGATTATAGCGAGAAGGGCCGCGGGCGTCCCAAAAATCTTGACGGCAGTGAAGAGCGTGCTGTTATTGCGTACATCATTTGGCTTGAAAGAGCAGGAATCCCGGCATCTCGTGAATTTGTCGAAGAAGCAGCAAACAAGTTGCGGGCATCGAGGACGCCTCCAGCTGCTCCAGTCGGCGAAAATTGGTACACTAGGTTTCTAGCGGATCACCCTGAGCTGCTGGAGAGGAGACGGAATATCCGGGCTTCTGACCGTGAAAGTCCGGGCTTCGAGAACAGTAATATACAGAGACTCGAAGAATTCTACACTAATCTTGCAGAACTTGTCAAGAATTGCGATCTAACGGCATCGCAGGTATTCAACGCAGATGAGTGTGGACTCCGCTTTGGACCTGTTCGCGAGCGGCTTGAAATGGCGATTGTAAAGAAGAAGCGTACCAAACGTGAATCATCCACTATAGTCGTATGCGCAAATGCAGCTGGAAGTAAGGACTTTTCACCTTCTTGCTGTCCCTACTGTTCTAATACGTCTCTAGCCATGGTTCCTCCCATGATGGTATTTAAAACGTGGCCTACGCATCTTTGGGACATTAGCGGTTTGGATGAAAACCTTCGCTTCGCGCGCTCTAAGACTGGCTGCTCCGACGAAGGAGTAACCTTGGACTGGATACGGCACTTCAACATACATTCCTTCGAATTGACGAGTAAAGCGCAATCGCGAGGAGTGACATTCACTGAGTGGTTTGGATGCGACGCATTTATGCGAGATCCCGATGACCCTACGCATATTTGGCACGACCCACGGTTCAAGCGCCCAGAAGAGGAGCGCATCTGGCGACTCCTCGTTCTCGATGATTTCCCCGGAGAAGTCTCTCTGGATTTCATGGATTATTGTATTCGGTTTGACATTTTGCTGCACCGTCTTCCTTCTCACACGTTGTCGTCCCTCATGCAACCGCTAGATGTTGGTGTTCTACAACCGTTGAACACGCCAGAGCCTAGTCTTCGCAATAGTACCCGCGACAGTCACCACCATCGTGGGACTTCTGAATTTTTCGCTCGCTTTCGAGAGATTATCTCCACCGGCTTCACAGCTCAGCATATTATCAATGGCTTCGAAAAGAGCGGGGTTTTCCCCGTGAATGGCTCTGGAGTTATTGAGGCCCTGAAAGAGAAGAGATCGGTTCCTGAAACGGCAGCGCCGGCCCTTCAGTCGGTGCCTTCACAAGAGGATCGTTTCAGGCAAGGACTAGAGATTGCTCGTGACATCAGACATAAATATTTCGATGACTTCGATTCACCGACGCGTGAAGCATACGGCGTTATGGAAGATGTGCTTTACGAAGCGATTCTTCTCACTGGCTTGGCAAACACGATGAGCAGAGAATAAGGGCTAGATAGATACCTAGCCAGTTACCCAAAAAGCACACATTTGCGCATACAGTTAGGTAGTTACAGCCGCATTACTACAAGCTCTACGCGTTACGTGAGAAAAGACTCGTTCGTGATTGCTAAGATGCATTACAAGTTCACTCCTCTAGCGATTCTCACTCAATTCAGTACGATGAAATTGGAATCGTTGGACCGATGAGACGTGGCTCCCACGCATGTTTGCAGAACCAACCTACCACCTGAGTTCTGATCCCAGGCCCAGGTTTTCGCCCATCAGAAGAAGTGGACACTTGTCTGCGCCGTTCGAGTTTCACTTTCAAGTTTCAACAGCCCCCAACCGTCCTCGTCTGATAAGATAACGGTGGGCGGCAAGATTGCTCAGCGCAATAATAAAGTCAACAACCGATTGCCATGACAATGCGCCGCCTTGTACGCTGATGCGACGATTCTCCTTGTAACATCCTAGGTACATCATTTTCACCGAGAGCTTTCATACATCCCGTCCACTACGCCGATTCCATTCCCTCCACCGTCACCGTCAAGACCCTCGTCCCCGAAATGGCGCCCCCCATCCCCATCACAATCATCACCGGCTTCCTAGGGTCCGGCAAAACCACCCTCATCCTCAACCTCCTCCCACAACTACGCCGCAAGAACCCGCAGTACAAGCTCGCGCTGCTCAAAAACGAATTCGGAGACCTGGCCGTCGATTCACAACTCGCGTCCTCGTCCGCCATTTCCGGCGTCCAGGAAATGCTCAATGGGTGCATCTGCTGCAACCTAGTCGGCCAGCTAGGCCCCGCGCTCGAAGAACTAGAGAGGACAGTCGCACCGGACCGAATCGTCGTCGAGACGAGCGGATCTGCGTTTCCGGCCACGCTGGCGCTCGAGGTGAATAGGCTGGCGCGCGAGAAGGGGAAATATGTGCTCGATGGGGTCGTCAGTGTGATTGATGTGGAGAATTGGCGCGGCTACGAGGACACGAGCTATACGGCGAAGATTCAGGCACGGTACACGGATTTGATTGTGTTTAATAAGTGGGAGGTAGCTGGTGAGGATAGGTATGAGGAGTGCGTGGACCGCGTGGGGGATTTGGAGGTTGAGGTCGCCAAGGTCAAGAGCACCCGGGGCTGGGTGGACATGGACTTGGTGTTTGGTGTGGATGGTGGATTGGCGAAGCAGTTGACCGAGGCTGACGTCGCCAGTGGTCTTGATCGTGAGAATAAGCACGAGCACGAGCACGAGCACGAGCATGGCCAGGGGCATGGGCATGAGCACGCGAATGGCGGCGATGCACACGGGCACCAGAGCGAGGTTGAGGTGCTCTCCATTGATCTGAAAGCCGACCCCGAGGCCGACGCCTCGTCTTCTCCGTTGGCCGTCTCTACCGAGAAGCTCATTGGGTTCCTACGCGCGGCGCCCAAGGATGAAGCATACCGCATCAAGGCTGTTGTTACGCTGTCCTCGCAGCCTACCAACTCGGACGCTGATGTTCCTCCGCCAGGGCCAGCTCCTCTCGGTCGATATATCCTCAACTGGGCGTTTGGCCGATGGACTTTTACCCCCGTTGCGACGCAGCAGGAGGAGCATGCCTCGAGCCACGAAGCGACTCTGCGAATGACCATGATCCTGGCGCGCTGTGAGAGCAATAGGTGGATGAAGAAGCTGGAGACAGGTGGATACATTGAGTTGGCGGGCGAAAAGAAGGGCACTCTAAGCGTGAAGAGAATACTCTGAGCGGTCAGCGGAATTGACAACACAAGACGAGACACAAACGAAAAAAAAAAAAAAAAGACGAAGAAAAGAACCAACCCCCCCCCCCCCCCCCCCCCCCCCCCCCGAGAAGGAACGAGAACATAGAAACACGAAAAAAGGGGGAATACACACAAAGAACGCGAAAGAAAGGCGAAAACACCCCCGCGATAGAATGACGAGATCATGAACCCCACGATATGTATAGCATTTCCCAATTTTGCTACACCTTACATACTTCATTTTCATTCTTCCTCAAAATCCCCCCTACACATAGCCCTGCTGAATAGACAATCGAAGATACTCCTCCTTACACCCACACCTCTTCTGAACCAAACCCACCCCCCCAACGGGATCCCTCCCCGAAAACACCCTAATCTTGCCATGATGCGCCCTCACAATCGTCTTGCGCGACGGCACCGGCAATCGCGTCCATAGCATCTTCTGCTCTTGCTCCTTCTCTGCACTCCACTTCTTGATCTGCTCGTCTCGGGTCCGCAGCTCTGTCTGCATGTCCCTAATCTCGGCGTCTAGGCTCCTCGAGTGACACTCCCTGTTGTTTTCAGAGGTCCCGTGCTGCTGCTGCTGCTGCTGGTGATTATCCGATTGTTGGCGCAGCTTTTCGCGGAGCGCTTTTTCAAGATGTGTTCTTTCGGAGATCGTCTTTGTGAGTTGGTCTTCGCGGAATTTCTTGTACCCGGTGATGGCCCAGTCGCGGCGGGCTTCTTCAATTTCTGCGAGCTTGTGGATGATGCAGACGTCGGTGGCGGGGAGGGCTGGCCGGCAGCACCATTCGCATATGCCAGCGGGGGAAGAGGATGGAGGGGATGGCTCTTGGGGAATGGTCGGCGCGGGAGGGATGTTGGTGGAAGTTTCTGGTTTGAGGGGGTCTGTTACGAGTGGCTGGTCCGAGTCTCGTGTTGGCTCTGTGAGGCTGTCTCGTGTCGCGTGCGTACTTCCGGTGCGGGCGAGACGATTTTGAGGCGCATCGGCACTGGGGCCGGGGATGTCGGAGCGTCGGGTCCCAGTGGCCGCCTCTTGCGTGGCGCTGGATGGAAACCTCATGCAGAAAACGGTTGTGTCGTTTGGACCGGGTTGTGGTGTTTTGAGGGTATCCGGGTACTTGCCGGTTGCGATGGAGTCCTTCCAATTGGGAGTTGCATCAGTGTTTTCCGTACTTTCTGAGGCGTTCAGGGGCTCATCGTCATCATCATCATCATCATCATTATCATCATCAGACCCTGCACCATTGCTTTCCTTCTCGGAGGAGTGAACGCTTGACGAGCGCGAACTCGGTCGTTTTGGCTCAACCACGGAGCTTTGAAGTTGGGCGAGATTATAAATGCTGTCGGGCGCACAGCGCCTAAAATAAGCAATGTTTTCCTCGACAGACCATATATGGGCCGGGCGAGGTGGTGGTGAGTCGGATGAACGTGTTGGCGTCATATCAGGCAGGCGTAGAATAATATAGTTTGGGATGGCCACATCAACGCTGCACTGCACAGACGTGGTGTGGGGGAGATGGGCTCTCAACACGAATGCATGATGACGGAATTATACGGCGCAAAGATGGCCGGGAAACTGTTTGTTATATAACAGGCAGGACTTCGTTGATAAAGAGCCGAAGAAGGCTTGTTCAAGATCTGGCGTCAAAATGGTGGAAGCATGAAATATCAAGGTGTGGAATGGGCGAACATGGGAGTTCGGGCGCGTGAAATTGCTAAACAAAACATGAAGATCAGGCGCGAAAATGGCCGAACAGGCTTTGAACAAGAAGTAACCAAGATGAACATGTTTGTGTGCATGTGATGTGTTGATTCGCTTGCCAACTCGGGTTTGGGGGGACAAAGAGTAATGGGGGGGCAAAATGACTGGCTTTGTATTACCCATCACAATGCAGTTCTGCATGAACACCACCCGATGGGGCGCAGTGCAGCAATGCAGTGCGGGGAAAACGGAAAGCAGAAAGAGAATATGTACATCGAAAAGCACAGATCGCATGCATGAACCATACATGACGCGGTGTATGGCTTACAGACTAACCGTGACTGTCAGGTTGTTGCTCAGCACCATCAATGTGGGCGGCAGTTCGCTGCAAAGTAATTCCACGTCGGAGAGGTACTTGATCGTGGACTCCTCATCCGAGCTGGTCCCTTCCGACGGTATAGGCAGCGTGGTCAGTATGACGGCCGTTTGCTTGGAGTGCCTCCGCATCAATTCGTTCAAGATCAAATGCTGCGCTCGGCTTGGCAGGTCGTTGAACGACAGGGACACGGCGCATCCCGAGGGCACGGACTGTTCAATATCAACAATTGTTTCGCCCTTGAAGCATTCGACGGATTCCGGAATTCGCTGACTGCTGCTATCAGGGCCCAACATGGAGAATTGTGAACCTTGTCGGGAGTGATGGTGAGAGTGCGATCCGTAGTGCGACTGCGCCGCGGGCTGCTTGGCAAAAGAAATCGTTCTGGACCCTTCTTCGCCGCTCACTTTAGTCTCTGGAAGCGGCCTACTAGAGAACTTGTTCACAGAAGATTGTCGGGAAAACGCTGGGCGATCAATTCTCGGAGTGACGGGGTTGGACTCAGGTGGCACGAAGCTGATCTTGGTACCGTCGCCTTCGGCAATCACTTGGGTCTCTGGAACGGGCCGGCTGGAGAAGCGAGCTGCAGAAGACTGTCTAGAGAAATTCGGGCGAACAGGCGTCACGGGCTCGTTTTGGGTGGTGAGTTTGTCGCCTCCAGAGGAGCTTAACGATCGGGCTCGCCTGGAGCCATCGGATGGAAAGTCTGGAACCTGCAGCTCGTTGAGTGAGGGGAAAGACTCCATCTTCTTTCTCTCATCATCTGCGCTTTCTTTTTTCGGGCTCGCTTCTATTTCAATCAGATCTGGAATTTCCGTAGTAAGTGTTGATTCTGGCTTGGCCGTGAACGTCTGCGACGTGCACATGGTGCCGTATGACGAGGAAGCAGTCAGCGCGACATCTGCGACTGCGTCTATTTCTGTGTGGCTCTGTTTGTTTCCGCGTCCGGGCGCTGCAACCGTTGCTCGCCGTGCTCCCGTCATTCTTGACTTGGCTCTGTCAACGCCAGCTTGTGATGCATCGTGTAGCAAGGGGCGTCGTAATAAAAGATCTTGGGTGTGGGAGTGAAAACCCGCTGGAGAGAAGCGATCTATCGGGTCCACGTTATAACCTTCATCATCGGAAGACGCGTCTAGATCAGTGTCAAGGTCTGTTTTCAGTTCCAGATCGTGAAAGACTTCATCGTCAATGTGTGACGTATGGATTCCCAAGTTGACGCCCATTTTTGAAAGCGTGGCAATATCAGGCTGCCGCGACAACTCCGTCATACTACGACGGTTGCGGCTGTTTGTAGCATCGACATATGGAATACAACCACCACCAGAAGAATCCATGATGTGCGCCAAATGTGCAAGCTCGTGACCCGATGGGGCATGATCCGCATCTCTGCGGAATGTCTGCAAATCATCCCACCATACTTCGTCCTTGAGAGCCTCCGCAACAACGAGTTCCGTATCGATGTCGTTTCGCTTGCCGTTGACTATGAGCTCATATGTGTGAATATCGCCAGCGGCGAGACAAAAAACGAGCACATGCGCGTCAATTCGAAGCTTATCTAGTAGGGCCTTTACTCGACTGGTTTCCTCGTCCACTTCATGCTCGTACTCAACAAACACAATAACGCGGACGGCGAATGCGTCCCCCCATGCACGGACGCTGTGTAAAATATGCCCTAACTGGAGAATGAGCGTGTACGTGTCGAAGTTCGTGGTCAGCACACTTTGACCGTCTGCAGAAACTTCCGCAGACATCTGAATGGGCCACATGTCTATGTATTTCTTGGCATTGCTTTCGCCATGCCGCGGCGTCTCTAGCCGCTCGAATCCGTGTGCCACGGCGACATTAAGTCTATGTCTCAGCGTCAAGTCCTCCAGAATCACCATGTAGTCCATCGGCAAAAGCATGCCTTCTGTTCGGATGAAGTCAGTTGGCAGTACGCCTTCGAGGAGCCTTGTAGAAGTGTCCCGACGCCGTCGCCTGCCACTCCGGTTATTTTTCTGCCGCAGAGGCCGACGACTCATCTTGGCTGCTGGCGCTGCTGGAACGTCGGGGACCATGACTGACGGGTTGGACCTTCGGAGCTCGTCCATATTGTAGAAGCCCATGACAACAACATTTGGGCGCATGCCACCAAGACCAGCGGACAGCACCAGATTTCGCACGCCCCATATTATTGATGGCGACATGGTCAACTGAACAAAGGCCTTGATTCTGGAGAACTCAGAGATGTATCTCGTCCAGGCCTGCTGCTGGAGACGCGCCTCGTGAACGCCCGTATTGAAGTCGTCCGTCACAATGACGTGACCTAAGATATACAATGATCCTTTCTTCAAGTAGTTACAGAACTGTATGAGCCTTGTCTGGCGCCGGGGATCATTTATGAGAAGAAGAATTTGTGGTCGCCAAAACTTGATGTGCTCGGGCTTCAGCCGCAGCAGGTATTTGCGAACTTGATGGTAAATTAGGTTCTGGGAAACATCACCCCATCTTTTCGGAGGGCAGAGGTAATGAATGAGCAGAAAAACAAAGATGAGAACACATATCGCAATAGCCGCATAGGTTTCATCGATGAAAAACATGGCTGTGGCTGACAGCAAGCTGCCGGTGTATGCTGTCTGCCAGTTGAACCACTTGAAACTGGGACGAAAGTTGGGTGCTGAGCCTATTTTCAGCAAGAAACAGGCCAAGTTCATGACGAAGAAGGTCATCTATCATTGGTTGGTCACCACGCACACTTCAGAGGGGACGTTCCTTTAAGGGTGGAAACGGGGAAACGCATACCTGGTACCCCATGGAGATGAATGTGGCAATTTGATTCAAGTCGGCAAGAAGCGCCACCTGAGCAATAGCATAGGTGAGCAGGATAGCGAGAATCGGCTCGTCATTTTTCTTCGTTCCTCGCCCAAACACGGACAGTCCAGGAAGCAGTCTATCTTTAGCCAAGGCCTGGAACAGCTTTGCTGAGCCTATAATGCCCATCAATGCAGAGAAAGCCGTCACGGCACACTCGCCTGCCAATATAACCGAGGCTGACAGATTCGTGAGGGAGACAATGTTTGCATTGGCAAGGAACGAGTCGCGCGATATGGTGCATGCCATGGACAAAACCACAAAAAAGTAGACAATGAACGTGGTCAGCATGGCCCAAAGAGTGCCTTTCGGAATTGCTTTGCTTGGGTCATTCAGGTCACCAGACATGGAGGCGCCAGCAAAGATTCCCGAAGTTGCTCTGACAAAATGAAGATGGTAAGCTTTTCTTTCTTTTTGCTCTGGGGCGCTTGTTGAAGAACATACGGAAATAGAATCCCGAAAAGGTCTCTAAACGTAGACATTCCTCGATATACATCCTCGTCAAGGTTCGGCATGAAATTATTGACAAGAGTATGGAGGCTCATGCCAGTATACACAATACCAGCATCATCGTCGACGAACGGCGCCTTAAAGATAGCAGACACTGGAATGCTGACTATAGCCACCGTCAAGACTACCAAGAGCAGATTGGAGGCCTTGGAGAAGATGGTCGAGCCTAGTAGACACATGCCGGTGCATAGCATCAACGCTGCAGTCTGTAAGCTGTAGATTGTCCAGTATCCGTGCGGGAAAGCAGCTCCAACGTTGAGTCGGATGCAGTCCAGCAGACCGACTATATTCATGGCGGTGTTAAGTGCTTGCGCCAGGAAGAACAGGATGCCAATAGCACCCCCGAACTCGGGGCCAAGTGATCTTGAGATCAGATAATAGGCACCGCCTCCTCTGACTTCGCCATTGGATGCAATCGCGGATAGAGACAACGTTGTGAGAAGATCGATACTATAAGCGGTGACCAACAAACCTAAGCCAAATTAGTTCTCCAAAATAACAAACAATAGTATAATGCAGGCACCATACCGACTATCCCTAAGAATCCCACCTGACCCAGAATTAAGCCGAAGCGCAGAAACATGAGAATGCTCATAATGTTCAAGCACACGGGGACATATACTCCGGACACCAAGCCTAGCTTGGAGCTCTTTTTAGCTTCCATGGCGTCCGGGCGGTCGCCCTGACGCTTTGGCGAGGTGGGCATCTTGAACCGCCAAACTTTTTTCTTTGCCCTCTCTCTTCAGCGCGGCCGATACTCATGCCTTCCTGAGTTTATGATGTCCGTGAATTTCGTTCAAGGCCTTCCACGAAAGGAGTCTGGCAGCCGTGCCGGCCTTCGAGTGCTTTGCTCACGTCGTAAATTTGTCGTCAAGAAAGGACTAGTAAAGGCGAATGGAAGCAGTCTTGGGTAAGTCAGATTGACTTGATCTCGGCCTGGCAAAGTTAAAAGAGAGTAAGTGAGCTCGAAACAATGGATTCGCGGAGTCGGTCGAGCCTTGCGCCTTTAAGCCAAGACTCGGTTCCTATAAGTACATCGGCAACATTCTTTTTTAGGTACTCCGTACGAAGACCCCTCGACGAGTTCAGAACGCCCGACTATTACGTCAAGCTCCGTTGCTGGCGGGGCGGTGATAGGTTGGTGACAGGCATTGAATGCGTTGTTGATTGAATATGATTGGCATGTTCTACCCCAGGCGGTGGGCGGCGGATTTGGCCATTCGAATTTCGACGTCACTCGCGGCGGTGTTCCACAGCAAGTCGATTTTAAACGACCAGAAGTCTCAGTTGCTATGTAGCCAATCCGCATGCCGACCACGGTGCGGGCCGTCGACATTGGCTAGAACTCTGTACATATTTGGAAATTGGCGGACGGCAGATAAGCAAGCCTCCATGTGAGCTCAGAGCTGCTGATAGTCTGAAGACTGAGACTGCTGGCTCCGGAGGCAGTGCTGGCCAATTCTGCAAAGAACATTCATTCATTGCAGTTTGCAATGCATTTGGCGTCTTTGCGCGACGCTGACCAAGCGGCTTGGCGTGAGGAGATCGGTACTTGCGTGGTGAGCACACCAGGCCATTGGTCACTTTTAAACAGATAAGGAGCTCCAAAGGCGATTGCAGAAATGATGTAGCGCTGTTGTGATGCGTGCCAAGCGATGAAGTCAGATTGTGATTCTTGAAGAATTCGTAGATGCGAGACAAGTGCGTTGGCAGCTGGCTTGGTAAGTTGGCATTACAGAATGTGTCCGTGCGGCAGTGTTCAAAGGTACCTCGGTGCAGTACCTACCTTACCTCTCCGTATGTATCATCACATCCCTCACTTGCCAAGGGCCAAGGCCCAAAGCTGAAGGCAGAAGGCAGAAGGCTGCGCGCAAAAGAAGTGATCGGCCCTCACCAGACAGGTATCGAAGCTTGGAGGCGCAGTCACCTCGATCCGACACGACAGCCTGGAGGATCATCGACGGCAGAACTTGATCTACATGTGCAGTACCTACATACTGTACGTACATACTCCGTAGCGCAGACACTGACTTGAACTTGTCAAGCCACAAGGAGGTTTTTCTTTTGCACTTCCTTCTGTCCGGATTGGAGCCAGACCACCGATGGCCTCTATAAGAAAACGCAAGGACTATTCATAAGTAAATAAAAATAAGACTTCGCACCAACCATGTCGAGAAATGGAAAGTTGAACCACAAGATGTGAAAAGATGCCCTCTTGACTCGTGACTCCTGGGAACGACCTCGGGACGTTGTCATCGGCTCCATCAGATTTGGCCGTTCAGGAAATTAACCGTGCGCCACCCAATCCAGTGCGGCATGGGAACGCCGGCCCCTCCACCTCCGCGGAGCGTTGTTTACCCAAGAAGATAGGCACTACGTTCCACAACCGCTCGGCTGTCCTGGGTTTCATCTCCTATCAAAAAGCGCATTACATCCCATCAATAGAGGCAAGATCACGCCCATAACGAGGCCTCCCCCTGCATTCCCATCTCCTCGATCCTCGACAAGCGACAGTAGGCCTTCGTGCGGCATTCTTGTCCGACCGCTCGACGTCTCGGAGGACGAGCAGTCCAGCGACGGCCGCCGGCGACTTCCAGACTGCGCGCCTCAATTACGACGAGCGAAACTTGTAGGCAGATCTCAAAAGATATGCAATAGACTTTCTTCAAGAAACGATTTTTCAGCGTCAACCTCTCCCGCTCATCCCTCTCATCGCCGACCCATTCTCTTCCGAGTTGAAAGGCACAAGTACCAATGTCTTCACCAAGAGACGCGCTTGGCTCCGGACCAAGATCATCCTCCCCCCTCCCTCCACAGGCTCGCCCGTTCTCATCCTCTCTGCCTCGCGGAGAGGTCACGGCTCGTCTTGCTGGTCCCATTGTCGGAACGCCCCCCGCTCGAGATGCCTCTCCGGCTCCGAGAGCTGAACCAGCCCAGTCTGGTGAAGCGCCCTTCCTAGGAGGAAGCTTTACTCAAGGACCCGGCGTATCAGCGCTGGCTGCTGCTTTGTCAAACTCGCTGGGTCAATCGCCGCCTCGACATGGTACGCCTGCTGCTCGTATGAGCACACCCCCGCGTTCCCAGTCGCCCACGATTCCCCCTCGATCATCTACACCCCCGCAATATGGCTCCTTTGAGTCTCGATCACGGTTGGGCCCGTACGAAGACCCCGAAATTGTCAAGCGGCACTTGGTGCGGCCTGGCGAGGTCGAAAATGGTGTCTCGGAGGACTCATCGACTATGGGCACCATCAAGGGCAAGCAGACTACCGAAATGGGCAACCCGAGCATCACCGATGAGGAGTTCTCCAGCTTGCAGCTACAAGGAGGCGACGTGACGCGTGGGATATACAAGTGGAGCGAGCAAGCCGAGGCTAAGAACAAGCTCCATCGAAGCAAAAGCTACGATGAAATGCGGCCCGAGCCAGAGCAAGAAGTCATGGATATCAACTCGATCAAGGTACCCGGCGGGTTCAGACGAGATCATCTCCGAAGACGGGCATTCAGCCCTAGTGGTCAGCATATCGAGCAGGGTGGCAATGGCGTTGGATCCCCTGGAGCCCTGGACCAGCAACCGAGGTTGTTTACCTCGAGCTTCCTTGAATTTCTGACTATTTACGGACACTTTGCTGGTGAAGAGCTCGAGGAAGACGACGAAAATCTCGGGCCTAATGAAATATGGGATTCTGGCGAGGATCGCGAAGATGAGGACGATGAACCGACCGAGGATAGCACACTCCTGGCACCATCCAAGAAGAAACGAAAGAGAAAGCCCCGTGGTGGCAGCGGCCAAAACAGTCCGATGAATGCTATGTTGTTGCTGCTAAAGTCATTTGTCGGCACCGGCGTCTTGTTTCTTCCGCGGGCCTATCTCAATGGCGGTATGCTGTTTAGCAACCTTGTCTTGCTGGGCGTGAGTATTCTCAGCTACTACTGCTTCGTTCTCTTGGTATCGACGAGATTGAAGATTGAAGGTTCTTTTGGTGACATGGGAGGTATCCTCTACGGGAAATGGATGCGATTCCTGATTTTGTCGTCCATTGTCATCAGCCAGATCGGTTTCGTGGCGGCCTATACGGTGTTCACGGCGCAGAACTTGCGAGCTTTCATACAAGCCGTCTCCAACTGCAACACATCCATCAGCATTCCATTGCTGATTCTTATGCAAACAGCCATCTTCCTCCCCTTTTCTCTCCTCCGAGACATTGGTAAACTGGGCTTCACGGCGCTCATTGCGGATGCCTTCATCATGATTGGACTCGCATACCTGTTCTACTACGACGTCATCACGCTCAACGCCAATGGACTTGCCGACATCATCATGTTCAACAAAAAGGACTGGACGCTATTCATTGGCACCGCCATCTTCACCTTTGAAGGCATTGGGCTCATCATTCCCATCCAGGAGTCGATGAAGCACCCCTCCAAATTTCCCCGAGTTCTCTTCCTCGTCATGATCATCATTACCGTGCTCTTCACTGTCATGGGTGCCATCTCGTACGCTGCCTACGGATCCAAGACGGAAACGGTAGTCCTTCTCAATCTACCCCAGGATGACAAGTTCGTCAACGGCGTGCAACTGCTCTACTCTTGTGCCATTCTCCTGTCGACGCCGCTCCAGATCTTCCCAGCTATTCGAATCATCGAGACCGAGCTGTTTACCCGCAGCGGCAAATACAACCCGTGGATCAAGTGGAAGAAGAATGTCTTTCGCTTCTTCATGGTCATGCTGTGCTCCACCATTGCATGGGGGGGCGCCGATCATCTCGACAAGTTTGTCGCGCTGGTGGGCAACTTTGCCTGCATTCCATTGGTGTACATATATCCTGTGAGTCGCAACGCCTTGCCCTTTACCTGCAAATCCCCGTTCTCCTCCCCTTCTCCATCACTCTCTCGTTCTTTTTGAAGATGTGCCCAGGACGTGCAGTACTAACTTGAACACACCAAAGCCCCTACTGCACTTCAAAGCAGTTGCGCGCAACAAGTTGTGGAGAATTTCGGATATCGTACTATGCATGTTTGGCTTTTTGGCCATGGCGTACGCAACGAGTCTGACAATTATGAGCTGGGCAAACGCCGAACCACAAGCGCCGGGGTACTGCGATAGGAAATGAACATGACGACGAGACGTGTAGAGAATATAATGGAGGGTGAGGGAGCAAGAGCTGGTGTTGCTTTTGAGAATTTTTTTTTGGTTCATCGTTTTCCTTTGTTGTTCATATTTCCTTTGTTGTATATATGCTGGCACGAATTGATCATGAAGGGGGATCTGCAGGTTATGGAGACTGCGTGAATTGGACAAAGACGATAGAAATGAAGCGAGGAAGTAGACGACAAGCGCTTATATATTGTAAAGTAGACAGCGAAGAAGTCTTCATGGCGCACCATGTTTATATGTCTGTCATTGTGCCCCTGGCTGCGCAATCCGCGCTGCGTTGCAACTAAACTGGTACGACTCTTTTCGCCCCTTCGCATGCGGCAGCGCAGCAGACTTGACAGAATGAGAGGGACAAAATGGTGCTACTGAGCTGTAAGCAGTGCGCATTAGAAACTGCAAATACAGGAGCGATAGAACAATAATTGATGAGATTGTACATACAGAAGTTAGAACAGTAGGAGGTAGATATCTGGTTACATAGGTGGTACGTGTACATACCTTAAGTACCTAACCTACCTAAACTTTACTCACTCCAAACATAAATCATCGGAGATCGAGGTGGGGCGACAAGGAAATCAACATGAAATCCAGACCTCTTCTCTTCCTTCTCTCTTGCTCCCTCTCGCAAGCCCCCGGAGTCCGAGCTGGCCCGACCCGGGCGCCACCGCCATTTAAATCTCCAGTTCAGGCTCATACAGACCTCCTTTTCACACCGTATAACCCATAAACATGTCATTCCCTATAGCGCTGCGCTCATCGCTGCGTCGGCGCCCGTGTCGCCAAATCCTCAGCTCTCAAGGCGTTCTCTCGCCATTATCACGCCGCAGCTTCCGTGGGATACCGACTTGTCCTCCGCCGACATGTAGCTGTGCCGAGACCCCCGTCATGCCAAACGGACTAGAAATTGACCACACGAGCCGTCTCAATGGCGTTATTGCCAGCTACTCAGAACATGTCCTCGTGTGCACAGGCCAGGATGACTGGGCGTCCAAAATCGAGGACGAGAACGGGGGAGACAATCTAGTCGCGAATTTGAAGGAAATCATACTACCCGAACGAGTGAGGGGATGGACCAAGGATGTAAGTTTACGGAGTCTTTTGAGGGCACGGCTTTTCCTGTTCTTCTCTTCTCTCTATTCTTTCACGGAGTAGAGGCTGGGGGTACATCTGTTTTTTGTCTAAGCCCGAAGAAGTATATCATGCCCCCCTCCCCCCCCTTCTATCTCATGGCAGACACAATTCTTTTGACTGACAACGGAGAAAAAAAAGAAGCGCTTCTCCGGAGTATCTCTCCTAAATTCATCCTTTCCCAGCTCCACATCACCATGGGAAGACATCGAGTGCGATTCCGCCTATCTCCTCCCCAGCTTCAAATACGTGCCCTTCCTGCCCCGTAAGTACAAGGTCGGCCTGCTTGCCATCGTACAGGGCTATCTAATACCCGAGGTTGCACGCATGGGGTACGCCAAAAAGGCGCAGATCGGTCATAAGAAGCCCCCGCAAAACATAGCCTCTCAGAAAATTCTCTCAAGCGTGCAGGATGTGCGGGACGTGATGGTCCTGATTTGCGGGCACGGCGGCCGGGATGCCCGATGCGGGACGTATGGGCCCTTGCTCCGGGACGAATTTGAGACGAAACTCGCGCAGGCAGGCATCAAGGTCGCGCGGGGCGCTGTAGAGGTCCATGTCGAGAAAAAGGCGACGCCGTGGGAGAAGACTCAAAAGACGAAGGAAGCGCCATGGTGGGAGAAGTTCAAGCAGGAGGCGATGGAGAAGGGAAAGAAGACGGCGAGAGTCGGGCTCATTAGTCATATCGGCGGGCACAGTTTCGCGGGGAACGTGATTATCTATATACCGCCTGATTATAAGGGCCCGGGGGGGGAGAAGCATGAGTTGGCGGGATGTGGGATCTGGTACGGGAGGGTTGAGCCGAAGCATGTGGAGGGCTTGATTGAGGAGACGATTGTGAAGGGGGTGGTTATACAGGATATGTGTCGGGGCATTCTTGATTCAGAGAGGAAGATAGATAGGATGCGGCCCAATGAAAAGCAGGCAAAAGCTGCATAATCACGAGGAGAGCCAAGGGAACAGTCCTGGAGTATATAATCTGTGCATATTATCTCAAGCTGAAGGATACGGCGCCGGTTCTATCACGTAGCACGCTGACTATCACGACATATCACATGCCAAAAATACACGGTGGACACTGGAGCGTAATTTAAACCCAACTATCTACCTCATCTGCTGGCGCCAACATCCCGGCTTTAACAAGTATCAAGCCTATGGGTATCCTACCCCGGCGTGATGGTGCCACGCATGGATTGATGCGATCCCGTCTAGCGTTTTGACGCCCGTGTGAAATCACGGGAAGCAATGTCGACGACAGCGTGATCGAGTGCCATGCCTTGCGGCTTTTGGACCGTGATGGTGTACCTAGGCGACAGTGACGGGAAACTAGATGGGTGCAAAATGGGCCCTTGAACATGTACTGGGTCTCCCATCGGAAGATGAGAACAACAGTGGCACGGTCTGCGCCATCCTTCTGTTGGAATCGCGCAACACGGAATACCTACATATCCTGAAGTTGAGTGGGAGCAAGGGAAGGGAAGTGGACCAGTGTTCTTCGGGGACTGCCGGAAGAAGAAGAGGATTCTCATGGAACAATGTCCATCCGGAGGCCGCTGTGGCTACACATCCCACGTGACTTCGCGAGGATGTCGCGAGTCAGGAC
Organism: Claviceps quebecensis; assembly: GCA_004016085.1. Lineage (NCBI taxonomy): Eukaryota > Fungi > Ascomycota > Sordariomycetes > Hypocreales > Clavicipitaceae > Claviceps > Claviceps quebecensis. The sequence goes on from QEQW01000132.1 coordinate 29,963, forward strand.
TCAGACGAGTCACGACCCTCACTTTTTCGATAGGCGCGGCGAATGACCACGTACACTTTAGTCCTCCAAGGTCATTGGTACCATCGTGCAAGTCCATTTCTCTCCCGGCGTCCACCATGAATGGCATGCCGGCGGCTCTCAATACAATCTTGAAGCCATATCTTGAAAATTGAAGCGACCGCTTGCTATAGCAAACGTTTTCAGAGAAACACCGCGGTCATGACGGCATCACCACTACTCCGCACGTTTGGCATCGGCGCAAGATACCACATCTCACAAGCACATCGGATACACAGCCACAGACGTTTCATCCACGGGGACACCACTCCACACAACGATGGAATCAGCAGCAGAAGCAGCAGCAATGCTCATCACAAACAGGCCCGCGTGCTCCCCTCCGTAGCCATCGCTCTCGCTATCCTCGGCACAGCCAGCTATTTCCTTACTCCGTCCTCCGGATCTTCCACCCTCAACGAAAGCACCTTCGTACCTTACACCATAACAGCATGTGATGCCATCTCCCCTTCATCCGTCCTCTTCACCATCACCCCACCCCACCAACACGGCGCCTCGCCCCTGCCCTACCTCGCCTCTCAGTCGTCAACGCGGTGGAAGCATCCTCTCTGGTCCGTCGAGTTCAAGCAGCCCGAAGTCCAGATCGCACGGCACTACACGCCGCTTCCACCACACCACGACGAAGACCTCCGCGACGGCAAGCTCCGCTTCTATGTCCGGGCCGTTGACGGGGGCGAAATGTCCAATTACCTGCGTCGTCTGCGCGTAGGGAATGAGGTATACTTGCGCGGACCGCACCCTGGCTTCGACGTCCTCGGTAGACTGGGCGCGTGCAAGAATGTTGTCTTCTTAGCGGGTGGCACAGGTGTCGTTCCCGGCATGCAGGTGGCTAGCGCCGTGCTTGAGAACGACGACTCTGCGCAGATGAAGCTGATGTGGGCCGTGAGGAAGCGGGAAGAAGTGCAGAGTGTAGAATCTACGGCGCAGCAGCAGCAGCAGCAGCAGCAGCAGCAGCAGCAGCAGCAGCCATGGTGGAAATTCTGGACCACTGGTATACGATCAGCAGCGGTTTTGACGGAGATGACGACTGATTTGGAGAATCCGAGTGCCATTGCGGAGGAGCTGATGCGTTTGAAGAACAGGTTTGGCAGCAGGCTGCAAATCCGATTGGCCGTGGACGAGGAACACACGCAGTTTACTGCCAAGGACATACACAGCGCTTTGAGGACATGCCAAGAAAATAGAGGATCCGCCGCTATGGCCGTGGGGAGGGGATGCCTGTTCCACGATCAGCTGCTTCACGTGCAAGCCTTCGAGTTCGAAGACCCCGGCAGTGCATGCCGGTGCGAGGTTGACCTGGGCGGTCGCTCTGGAAAGAACCTCTTCATGGTGTCAGGCCCAGATGGCTTCGTCACCCACTACGCCGGGCAGAAGAGGTGGCTCGGCGGAACGCTGACCCAGGGGTCGGTGGGGGGCGTAGTAGGACAGCTGCAAACGAGAGATGCATCCTTGGCTAGTGACTGGCTCGTCTTGAAGCTGTAGGAATCGAAGTAATGAAAACAAATGAGAATGACGAAATGAAAAACAAGTGAACATGATACAGCTGTCAGCAGAAGACACGCAAATCTCACACGCAACGAACATGTCATCGGTGGATAGTACTAGGTCAATTCGCATCACTCAAACACGCAGTTGTAGCGTTGGCTCAAAACATGGACGGAAAGAGAGAGAAAAATGGATGTCTTAATTCGCCAACTTCCATAAACACCAACTATGCACAAGAAGCTCGCTACGTGCAAAAGAATAAGCCGCCCACTCATCTCTCATCTACCTATTCTGAACTTTCCTATACGACGGCGGCTTGATGGCCCTAGTGATTAATTTGCCGGCATATGGTGGAATCAAAGAGATGGCTCCAATCGCCAGAATGCGCCAAACAAAGCCCCTACGAGACGATTAGGTAAATTACCGAAGGTGAGGCGTAAAAAAGAGAGGATGGACCGGGTGAGAGAATTTTCATACCAAGTGATGACGAATTTCAAGTCAAAGTAGTCCCCCAGAAACGGAATAGACCCCACGTATACGAGGAACGTGCCCAAGATGCTAAGAATCATGACCGGATGCCACGTGGTAATCTCAATGGCCACCATGATGAGCTCGTTGAGCACCAGCACCGTGTAGCTCACGGCCACCATCTTCTTGCCGTCAACTTGGGTGAGGATCTGCGAGAGACCCTGAATCATACCCCCCTGGTACACGGATACAAAGACCCAGACGAAGAAGGTGCGGTAGGAAAGTGACCGGCCTTCGGTGAGTTCCTTGTAGAGTTCGGGGTACAGATTCGCTAGGTCCTCGTCGACGTCCTTGTCCAGGACGAGAGACAGCACAGGCGCGGCCGTGTAGATGGTTGCGTATCCCACGAGAAGCCAGTCCTGATTGTTTTCAAATGGAATGCAAATACAATTAGTCTTCCTGCCCTTTGAATAATCAAGAGGAAATGGGAGAGGAGCCGTTTCAGGAAAGAATGTTACCTTGTATAAGCCATCGGGCTCAAACTTCATCGCAATGCTATACATGGTCTGGCACACTGCAATGATGAGGCCACGATGAATGACGAACTGCGCCAGCTTGGCACTTCGCTTGTAACTATTTCGGCCGTGCCACACCAGAAGCTTAACCAAATGGTGGAATTGCTCAATGGAAAAATCGGCCGCCAGACTGGCTTGACGGCCTTCCTTGCCTACGATTCCGACACCCACATCGGCGGCCTGAATCATGGACACGTCATTTCCACCGTCACCGATGCAGCAGACGCGTTTCTTGGTGAAGTCCTTGATGAGCTTCGCTACATCGGCTTTCTGCGTGGGCGAGCAGCGGCACGCCACCACGGTGGGAAGTTGCACAGCTATGGAGATGAACTCGAGGCGAAATTGCGTCATAAAGAGCTGCAGACTCTCGCCGTCAATGAGAAGACAGGCGTCTGGCTTGCTGCGCAGAAAGTCGAGGTGCTCGTGGGCGGCGTCGGGCCGCTTAAGCTTGGCGACTGTGTAGATGTATTGACCGCGAGTGACCAGCTTGGAACTCACTGCCACGCAACGGGCTGTTTCGACCTTGTCGCCCGTCAACATCCAGATCTTGATGCCTGCATTGCGGAGGAGCTCGAGGGATGGCTTGACTTCATTCTGCAGCTTGTCTTCTACGCCGGTGACGCCGAGAAGCTCGAGGTCGTTCTCGAGATATTGTGAGACGACGCGCCGCATGCCAGCGTCACGACTAGCAATGGATAGAGATGCTTCTTGATATTTGGTGGAAAACTCAACATATTGCTGGTACGAGAGCTTCTTGCGGCCAACAACGAGTGTTCGTAGACCTTCTCTCGCCATGTTGGCGGTTTCTTCGTCTAGCCAATCATTCGCGGCCACGATGCTGTCCATGACTGTGTCTGCGCCTTTTTGATAGAACCAAATCTCACCCGACGTGCTCAGACTCTGCTGGACGGCTTGCGTGTCCTCGCGAAAATGCACAATGATGCCCATGCGCTTGCCGTCGGATGTGAACGGAAACGTTTCCAGGATGCGGACTCGCACCACTGGCCGTCTGGTTTCCGCAGATTCGAGCGTCATACTTTTTCGGTCGCGGCTGGACAGCTTCAAGCCCACAGATTCGGTCCATTTCACTATGGCAATCTCGTCGGGAGACGATGCCTGATATGAGGTGACCTCCTTCCCGTCCTCTGTATCGATTGTGGGGGTAACATTGTGGCACAAGGCCAGTGCGAGAACAACATCTCGCACGCGAGCACCGATTTCTCGTCTAGTACGCGTAGCACCTACGTTGACGGTTGTGGAAAAGGTTGTCGACGGGGTGACCAGTGTTGTATGAGATGACGCCTCCGTGGTGGGTTGAATGTGGAAGCCCTGTCGCACATAAGACTTGACTTCATCCATGGCCTCATTGGCGTAAGACACGGTCCCGACATGCACCTTTTTCATCTCCATGTCATTTTGCGTCAGGGTGCCCGTCTTGTCACTCAGCAGGTATTCGATGCGGCCCAGGTCCTCGGGAATGGTACTGGTCCGTACCAGCGCGCCCGGAATGCCAGGATCACTCTGTATGAACCTTGAATAGGCACTTTTGCCCATGTCAAGATTTACGCGCAGGCTGATGGGCACGATTGTCGAAAATAGAACCAAAAAACGCATGATCTTGATGTACCAAACATTACCCGTCGTCTTTTCAAACCCTTGCAGTGCTACCAGTACCACAGATAAAGCTAGGGTGAGTGCGCAAAGAATCTTGGTGAGTGAGTTGATTTCGTATTCGAGGAGGCCCGTCTTGGAGCGGGACGGCGAAGTAGATAGTGCAGATCGTGTCTGGGGTCCCGTATATAGAATCACGGCAAGAGTCGTCCCCTGAGAGGCGATGATTGTGTTGGCCCATGCCGTGTTGTCAATAGACAAGCCAGCTATTTTTGGACTGTCGCCGTTCTCGTCCTCCCTCCCTTCCTCGTCCTGCTGCTTCTGAAGAACTGACTGGTGACTAGCAGCACCTTGTTTGGTAGGCATGAGCTCAATAGTGCCCGCAAAGTCGTTGACCTTTTTGTCAGGCTTACCACCCGTCACTCGAAGCCGAATAAACTCTTCCGGAGGAATACCCTGTGTGAGAGCCGAGGCCAGTCGTAGCTTCCAGTCAGTCTCACCATCGAGCTGGTCAGTTCTGATGAAAGTTTCTCCGGAGCCGCCATTACCTTCAGCTTCACTTCTCTGGGTATCGACCTCTGCTTTCTTCCCTTTCCCATCAGGCTCATTGTCGGTGAACGTAACCAGGGTCTCATCTTCGATGACCTCGCTTTCTGGCGATGACTTCGCAGGTGCCTCCCCGCTGTAACACTGCAGTATCACTACATCAGCTGGTACGCGCTGGCCTTTGCTGAGCTTCAGGACATCGCCAACTTTGAGATCTTTTGATTTGCGGTTCGCTTCTTGCACAAAAGAAGATGGCCGATACGAGATTCCTTCCTCTTCCTCTTCCTCCTCCTCTTGAATGGCCGTCAGGTCATGCCGCGCCGCTTCTTTTTTCCAGCGCGGAGTTCGCTTCCGGTATGAATCAGACTTAAGCTGTCTTCGGGTTGTGGGCCGACCTGATCCTCTTGGCTGTGTATCTGGATCCAAAAAGGTCAGAACTCGATACTCTTCCGAGTTTGCTTCGTTGTCTCTCCGTCGTCTCTCAATGTCATCGTACGCTTCTTTGCCCATGGTGATGAAGAGGACGAATGCGAGCGGCGCTATGTACGTAGATATGTAGCCGATGCGGAGGGCCGGAATGGCTTGCGATGCTGCGACGAGAAGGAAATACATGTTGAAGAAAAAGGAGAACTCATTGTACAGCGTTATTGGAAGGAATGTCAGCGCTGTGTACTTGGCGTTGGACACGATATTGGCGGGAAACCGAGAGGCCTGTATTGATCCGACAGCGACATGCCGGGCGGTAGAAGGGTCATGATCCTCATTGTCCTCATCTTCGCCTTCGTGCTGTGAATTCGTTTGCGACTTGTGTCCTGATAGGAAGCTGGGAAGTCGGATGCTCGAGATTGACACGTGGCGGCTGCGTGATTTTTGGTGTTGTCTTCCTCCGAGGAGAGGCGCGTCATCCTCGGCGTGGCTGCATCCTGGTTCATCATGATCGCCTAGCAGCGCCCGCATATGCTCGTTAGCATCGTCTCGATTCTGACCAAGCTCCCCGTAGCTGCGGGCGCTGCCGCGTTTGCTGGCACGTCGCAAACCCCCCATGCGCAGATTTCGCAAAGCTATGCTTGAGGGTTTCTGGTCAGCAGCCGCAGAGGGTTGCTCTCGACGTGACCGCGGTATATTTTCGGTCGAGATGGGGTCCAACTCGTGGATATCGAGGTCTAGATCAGAATCAGACTCATGGGTGGGGGATTCGGGAGGCTCGGTCGATCGGTAGGGGGGTGGCGGAGGCATCCCGCATCAACGTGTCGTGAGCGTGAATTGAACAGGACGGACTGCGCTTGAAGTATGACATGAAGCTCCGGACAATGTGCTGACGTTGATAGCGTTGCTCGGAAGATCATGCTGCTGCGCTGCAAGGCGCCGTTTTCTAGTTTCACGAGTGACAGACAAGGCTTGATGCAACTTGGCGCATTGTGCGCGGCTCGACTTATTATATACTTGTGTTGCCAGGCTGATCAGACGGTGCCCGAGACGTGGTGTGGAGGCCGAGACAGTGGACGTATATAGACGTAATCTGGACGTGTTTGTCCCGTTGAACTTGACACGGAATCGCGTTGTGACAATGAAGCGACGTAGATGGTCGGTCGTCCACGCGGCGCCGTTGGATTGTTGGATTGTTGGACACTGTATCAGGTATGTTGTCACTCGGGAAGTCGGGACTCGGGAAAGACGGTGTGGGGCATGCCTCCGAAGTCCGCCGTCGGCTTGTGACGTGACGCCCGGCCTTGCATCTCAAGCAGAGCTCCGTGACGGACTTCCCAGCGTTTCGAACCCAAGTAAAGGCATTTCAATGAAGATAGCCTTGGATCTGTAGCGCAGAATTCACACGAAAACATCGGGATTGGCGCCTGTGAGCTTTTTTCGAGACTCGAGACTCAAAGGTTGTCAGGGTACAAGGCAAGTTAAGTGGGTCGAGAGAAAAAAGCGGGCTCTTTGTATGGGAAAGCAGCGCACAGACCACCTGTACACGAACCATCATTCGCTGCAAAGACGGAGTGCGGCTATCGTTGATGTATGTACCAGATGCCAGCTGCACAGCTCTCCTCGTTTTGGCCCGTCGCATCGTACATGCCAGCTTGCCTTTGCGTTCTGCCATCGCACGTCACCATCATCACGACTCACGACCACCCATTCCGCCAATTGGCTCTCGACGCATCGGACGACCTCATTCCCTGCGCTATTTCACTGCCCGATAACTCTCGATCTTGTTAGCAGACCATCTCTGGAATGGCGAACGGGAGCGCAGCTTGAACGATCGTCTCGGCTGTGATTCTGACTGTTTCGTACCTACTGTAGGTGCCCCCCTGCTACCCAAAGAACCCAGTCCAGGGCTTAGATACTACATACCTACATACTATCTTGCATCGACTCAACGGCTTGGTCGACCAACTCGTCTCGTTATCTGTCTTTTGCGTTGCCCAAATGGGCTCCTTGTTGGGAAAGCATCGGAATTTTGCATCTCTAAAAATGGACTCCTATTCACGCGTTTCATCACAGGCATTTCACACCGTTCGTCATCTGTTCACATCATGGCTAGCAAGTCGGATAGCTCATGGCATCCGGCCATGATGCCCAATAGCGCTGCCGATGTCGTTGCGCGAGACTCGAACCCGAAATCGAACCTCGCCCAATCCCCGAGTCATGTCAGTCCTGTTGCGCCCTCAGTGGCGGAAGAAGTTCTGCGCCTAGAGGCCTTGCCCGGTCAGAACGACCAAGACGAAGCCAGTGCGTGGCTAGATTCAGAGAACACCCTGGCGATAGATCCCATTGAGACATCACAAGATCAGGAAGAAATTCAAATTCCAGAATCACTCAGGGATACTGTGCCGATGGAGCCCATCACGGCATCGGATTCTGCGGAGGTTGTGCCGGCGCGAGAATCAAGTGGCGTGCCTGCACTGTCACGACCACCGGAAGAAGATGCATCGTCAGAGCATGGTGACTCTGCAGACGCATGGCTGACGAATGGAAACGAAGGAGGTGGCGGTGTGCGGTTGCTTCAAGACGAAGGATTGTTACACCAGGATGACACCTACGATACAGGCTCTGTCAAGCAGAAAGCTCCATCAAGATTAGAAGAAGAACCGAGTATCGAACCGCTCTCTGTCAGACAGGGAGCTTCATTAACACTAGAAACAGAACCAAGCAATGAAGTGCTTGCCGAATCTACGGGTTCTGTGGAACAGGAAGCGCCATCTACACTCGAAGCAGAACCGAGTATTGAAGCGCTCGCTGAGCCTACAGGCTCTGTCGAGCAGGAAGCTCCATCAAGACTAGAAGCAGAACCGACCAATGAAGCGCTTGCCGAACCTACGGCCTTTGTCAAAGAGGAAGTTTCATCAACACTAGAAGCAGAATCGAGAAATGACACGCTCACCGAGCCTACAGGCTCTGCCGAACAAGAAGCTCCACTGGCACAGGAAGTAGAACCAAGCAATGAAGTCCTCGCCGAGTCAAATCCAGAGGAGCCAAGCGCCACGGTAGTCGAGGGCACCGGCGTTCCGTCCACGGCGCAGCACGCAAGCTCCATGTCATTCGCCCGGACAGTTTCACACGAGATAAGCTTCCCCGACGATGACGACGGAGAGTGGAATCTGGGCCAATCCGAAGCAGAAGCTTTTGCTGTCATGCCCCCGTCTGATCGAACAAACTCGTTTCCCGCGGTGCCTTCAGTGAACTCCGAGATACCGGCACAGGTTGATGTGCCGTTAGCATCTAATCAAGCCCAGGATGTCATGGAAGAGGACGTCAAGGTAGCAGATTCCGAAGAGGAGTACATGATGCGCAGTCCTGAAGGTGACAGTTCAGTAACATGGCACCGACACGGGACAGCCGGACCGCAAGCCATTCCACATCGTCCCATCGGGGGCGAGCTCGAAGACACTGCAGCTATGGAGGCGGAAGCACGCTTCGACGAGGGCCTACCGCTCATTCCGCATTTCGAGACTGTTGTCGATGACGGCACCCAGCAGAGCAGTGCCAGAAGCACTGTCGACCCCTTTGCTGAACAGGGAGATAACGAGGATGAGTTCTTTGGCCAAGTCACGAAAGATCTGGAAACGGAAAACGACGAGGAAACTAATGCCAAGCACCTCGAGCGAAAGTCCACAGCCCAAGTGATGGAGGCTATAGGTGACGGAGAGTCACTAACTGTTGACAGCACACCCAACAACACCCTGGAAGGAGAGGCCGACGTTTCTTCAGAAGGCTTCTCACTAGGCACCTCAGGCAACGTGGAGGGCCCTCCGGCTACAGAAGATTTGGCCTCCAAGTGGGAGGAGGCCTTTGGCGACGACGATGAAGACGAATTTCTGCTGGACGACTCTACTGCAGAAACCAAGGACGTAGATGCGACGGCTTTCTTGGGCAGTGATGATGAAGGACTTCTTGATGATGATTTGGATGCGCAGGCGCCAAGTACCGCCCCATCCCAGCCTCGACAACCCGTGGTCAATCCTTATGCGCCTGCGTCCGTCACAGCTCAGTCGACGACAGCCTATATTCCGGCTTCAGCAACTGGCTTTACGCCGCCTCCGACATTTGGATATGGAGGACAGCAGCAGCAAGCCAATGTCACCCCTTATGGCGCGGGCCAGTTCGGCCAGACTCCACAGCCTCTTCGTCCTGCGCCTGTCAAGACGCAAAGCTTCGTGGACAAGTCCAAAGCCGGATACTCGTCACCATATGACTTACCAACTGACTTGGTCAAGGCAGTCAAACCCCGAAAGCGATCTAGCCTGCAACAGCTTCCCACAAACACTGCTCCTCCACCCCTAAGAAGTGCCAGCAGCTATTCTCCTGGGCATTCTGCGCCTCCCCCACCAGCACCTGCGACCACTGCAGTTCCGCCATTATCAGCAGCGGCTAGACCACCTCTGGGTCATAAGGCCTCTGCGCCGGTTTTACACTCAAAGGGAAGCTTCTTCGAAGAGCTCCCCGTGAGCGCGAAGCCACGATCCGCCTCAAGACAGAGCCAAAGAGCTTCATCATCCCCTGGACAATACTTGCCTATGGGCACGGCACCTCAGCAAGCACCTCAGCCGCCACTGCCACCGCCGCCGATTTCAAGAACTGTGCCTCCTCCAGCGGCTTCTCGCATGGCACCCCCGCCGGCACCACAGATTGCGAACCCCCCTGCACAATATACCAACAATGAAGCTGTTGTCCCAAATCTCACGGCTCCACCAAGGGAAAACCCGTATGCGAACGTACAATCTCAGCCTGGTGCTGCTGTGACGCCCCCCGCGAACAGTTCATCTCGATATTCGCCTGCTCCCCCTGGACCACAAGGTGGTGGCGTCCCCGTCACCAGCCGCTATTCTCCCGGTCCATCTTCTGGGTCGCGTCCAAACAGCTCATATGGCGCGGGATCGACGCATACTTCGCTGCCTCACCTACCGAGAACCTCGAGCCCTTTGGCCCATTTCGAGACGAGTGGTGCCGCAGACGGACAACCGTACGACCGCCGTGCGGGTTCAGCATTCGAACCAAGACTCAACCGCGTCTCGTCTTTACCACCAACGCGAGAGGTGGATGAAGAGGAAGACGAGCAGGCTATTTCACCCGAGAATCGGTCTTTCAGTACCAATCACGCAGTAGTAACCACGCCTACTGCGACGGCCGCTGGCACGAGCCATGTCCCAGTGATGCCTCACTCCACATCTCGTCTCGCAACATCTCCTCCATTGACCCCGGGTGCAGGTTATGCGTCACTTGCTTCGGCTGCCACTCTGTCACCACCGAAGAGGGCTCACTCCAACTACACCCCCCAACCTGCGGCAGCAGCAGGTGCTGCATCTGCGCAAATTCCACCCGTCGTACCACCTCCACGAGCACGAACACAGTCTCCCAGCGCTTTACGCATTGATGCAAGAAAGGGTAGCAAACCGGCCGACTATGCTCCTCGACCTTTGCCCGCTCTTTCGCCGCCGTTGGTCTCCGTGGCGCCGGCAGCAGCCACGTCTAACTCCACCCAGTCGTCTTCTTTTGCACCAACAAGCCGGATTCGTGGACATTCCATCAGCAACATGGTGCCACCTACAGATGGGAGGGAGCGAGATCCCCTCGAACGATGGAGAGGGGCTCCTATAATGGCCTGGGGAGTGGGTGGAACCTTCATCACCTCGTTCCCGAAGAGCATACCTCGCTACACAATGGGAAATTCTGTTCCTGTCACAATCCGCACAGTGGGGGAAGTCAAGGTGCAGAACATCAAGGACGTAGACTCTCTTTCGGATAGCATTGCCAAGTTTCCAGGTCCACTCAAGGGCAAGTCGAAGAAGAAGGAGGCCGTTGCATGGCTCACAGCCGGTATTGACAGTCAGGAAAGGGAAATCCCCGATGTCTCTTTCCATTCACAGCTCTCACTGGAAGCAAAGCGCTCTGTCGAACGTCTGCTGCTGTGGAAGCTGCTGCGAATATTCATTGAGAATGATGGTGTTTTGGAAGGGTCCCCTGCAGTAGACAAGGCAGTTCGGCAGGTCTTAGCCTCCGACACTGCCGAGTCGCGAAGTGAAGGCGCTCCACTATTCACAGGCGCAGAAGCTGGAGCTGGCTCTACGTCGATGAAGGCGGATGGCGTCGACCAGAGCACTGTTGAGACGATTCGTCTAGACCTGCTCAGAGGGGATCGGGAAACAGCTGTTTGGGCTGCGGTCGACAAGCGTCTCTGGGGCCACGCGATGCTCATCTCGCAGACTGTATCGGCGGATCTGTACAAGCAGGTTGCACAGGAATTTGTGCGCAAGGAAGTCAACTACCCAGGACACAACAACGAGTCCCTGGCGGCCTTGTACAAGGTTCTGTCGGGCAATTATGATGACTGTGTAGATGAGCTTGTCCCCTCTCATGCTCGCGCTGGACTGCAGCTTGTGTCTACGGAAACTTCTTCCGGGCCCACCAAGGACGCCATGGATGGCCTCGACAAATGGCGGGAGACAATAACGCTTGTGCTGAGCAACCGCAGCAGTGATGATGTTCGTGGGCTGAATGCGCTTGGAAAATTGCTTTCCAGCTATGGACGAGCTGAGGCAGCTCACATCTGCTTCATCTTCAGCCGGAGCCTCTCAGTGTTTGGGGGATTGGATGATGCCAACTCTGATTTCGTGCTTCTGGGCTCAGACCACAAACGGCAATCCGAACAATTTGCCAAGGAAGCAGAAGCTCTCCAGCTCAGCGAAATATACGAGTACGGATTGACTCTTGGAGGTGGCGTCGCAGCGTCTTCCGGAGCACCGCACCTTGCCGCCTACAAGTTGCAGCACGCGGTGACCCTTGCCGAGTACGGCTTCCGTGACAAGGCGATACAGTATTGCGATGCCATTGCATCTGCCATTGTCGCCCAGACGCGACGATCTCCATATCATCATCCTGTCCTCGAAGCCTCCGTGGAAGATTTCTTGGCAAGGCTAAAGTCATCCCCTAAGGACGCTTCATCATCATGGATGTCCAAGCCCACCATGGGCAAGGTTTCCGATAGCATGTGGAACAGGTTCAACAAGTTCGTTGCAGGCGAGGAGGACGGAAATGGCCATGCGGGACCTGAGGGTGATAACGGGCCGTTTGCTCACATCTCCTCCTCGCCCAATATCTCACGGCCTCCGTCCACATCGAATTTCGACGCCTATGGAACATCTCCTGCCGGCTATCAAACCGGAGCCGGTGCCCCTCTGGCAGGCAGTGGTACTGCTGTCTCGTCTCGCTATGCACCGGCCTCAGCTGCGCCCCATGCAGGCGCCAGTGCCAACCACTATGCGCCTGTATCTCAGCCTCAGCACGTCCCGATCGCGGCATCATCTCGCAGCAGTCAGGAATACGCGCCAAACTCGTACGATCCAGCATATTCAGGAGCAGCAGGTCATGTGCAAACGCAGTCTGGCGGCGGTGTTGGTGGTGCCGAGTATCAATCCGTGGGCTATCCTGGACTTGTGTCGCCAGAACATCGGCCACCTATGCCAACTTATGCTTCTAGCTATGCAGAGTCTGCGCCGACGACGCAGTCCGTGCCAGCGGCCTCTGGCGGATATCAACCCCTTGGGCTTCAAGAGTCACCCGTTATTCATCCTCAGCCGCCTGCCAAGGACGATACCAACCAAGGCTACCAACCTCAGTCGTATGGCTACGAACCTCCTCAAGCGTCCGCTGCATTCCCCGCAGACGACAACGACCAGCAAGGGACGAGTAGCGGCGGCTACGAGCCACCGTCATTCCAGCCCTATGGATACGAGCCTCCTTCCTACGAGCCCCCTTCTTATCAGCCCGACCTCGATGATGACGAAGCACCGAAGCCCAAAAAGAAGAGTTTTATGGATGATGATGATGATGATATTCCGGCGCTCAAAGCGCCACAGACTCAGGCCAAGTCGGACAAGGATCGAGAGAATGAGGAAATGTTCCGCAAGGTGGCCGAAGAGGATGGTAAGTTGTATCCCCTTGTGCAATTATCATGTGTGTGTCAGGGGGTACCGGCACTCGAAAAATTCCACAAAGCTGACACCGATGAACTTCCACAGCCAAGCGAGCAGCAGCAGCAGCAAGCACCAAAAAAGGATGGGGTTTTGGCGGCTGGTTCGGAGGCTCCAAGAAGGGTGAAGGCAGCACAAGCGCCGACTCATCCACCGGCAAGCCCATCAAAGCCAAGCTCGGCGAGCAAAGCACCTTTGTCTACGACCCCGATCTCGGCCGCTGGATCAACAAGAAACCCGGTGCCGAAAACGTCGAAGCCAAAAAGGCTACTGCTCCTCCTCCCCGCGCGGGTATCTCTCGCTCCGTGGGCGGCACGCCGCCGCCGCCTCCATCCGTCACAAATACTCCCCCTCCCGCGGCTGATGGGTCGAGTCTCCGTCCTGTGGGGACCATGCTGCCACCACGCTCAACTGCAGGTACCCTGACAACAGCGCAGTCAATGGACAATATACACGCTCGGTCTGGACCCGGAAGCTTAGCCCGATCAGTCTCCACGAGTGCTGTCCTCCCTGGAGAAGGGGGCCCTCCGGTTTCTGCGCCGCCTAGTAGGCCGTCTACGAGCATGAGTATGAGCAACGCGAGTAGCATTGATGATTTGTTGGGTGCGCCAGGCCCGCGGAAGGCTGGTCCGAAGAAGCCGAGGAAGAGTGGGCGGTATGTGGATGTCATGGCTGCGAAGTAAGCACGGGATTCACGATTCTCATGACTGCCATGACTGTCATGTCATGACTGGGAGACCGTCTTGTGTGTTGTATAGACACCCGAGACTTCAATACGGAATATAAAAAAATAGGGGGTAAAATGGATATACGTACATAATGGAGGAGCGGATCATGATACATGGCATAGAAGAGGGAGAGAAAGAGGTAGAAAAAAAAAGAGGAGAAAGGGAGGGTCGATAGGGAAAGAAGCCATGCAGGCACATCTTCGGCGTTTCATTTCGAATAGACTTCTTGATGAGCATTTTGTTTTTTTCTTGTATACATAGACGTTCAAAGTTGTCAGTCGGCTGTCATGTCATTCATGGTGTGGGATGCATGCCAGTCGTGTGACTCATTTATATCTTTAATTAGTTTGGACTGCATAGCACAATATAGTTAGGAAAGGGCATAAACGTGAATTTCCCAGCACATTGAGGAGACATTGGACGTCGCCCATCATAAACCAACCACGTCTCTTCCCTTTCGTGAAGTATTCAACACCGGGTGTCGCGTGCCTTTTTGGCAGTCACTTGCTATAAGATTGTACGTAGTACTGGCAGTCACGTTAGATGAGATATTGAGGGTCTCAAAGCACAATCGATACTGGGAGCGAAGCAAACTTACTGTAACAACAGAATCGTCCGCAGAAGCATCATCGTAGTGCGGCACGTAAACATAAAGAATCAATGCATGATCATCCGCAAAGCATGCAATCACTCGTCCCTCCAAGCGGCCAACGCTTAGTACTCGGCTCCAGTCCTTGCCGTCGACGCGCACCGTGGCCCACCGATCAGGCCCGTCCTCACGAAACTTGGTACTTGGGTGCTCTGCCACAGGACGGTCTAGCTGTGCCGGATCCAGGTCAGGGTTTTCCAGGTCGGACCACACGCTGCAAATGTCCGTAGCCTCGGTGGCAATTCTCAATCGCAAACTACCGTGCATATTGGCACTGAGCTCCAACTTTGGCGCTTTTGATGGGGTCGCGCCCGCGAGGGCTAGCTTCGTGAAGCGATCTGATATCGCCTTCAATTGCAGCAACGGTGGCAATTGGATATGCACGTCTGGCTCGCGCACCTTGGGCTGCATGATTGTCTCCACCGTTTCGGGATGGAGCACGCGAACAGGAATGTCCTGCGTGATGACCTTTTCGTGCTCCCTGCGCAGTGAAGTCTCCAGATGCTCCTGGTCAAAAACATCGTCGCCGAATGGATCGTCGGATGGCAACCTGGCAGCCGCTGCTGCTGCCCCCGACGGATTTGATGCGCTGGACGTCGTGGTCGTGATGGTCATGGAGAGAACGGGCAGTCCATCCTTCTTCGTAAGCCGCAGAGATGCAGATAGACTGTTAAGGGCGGATTTGAGGGCGCGCTGGAGTGGCTGGAGAGGCAGTTCGAGGTTGATGGTGTTGTTGGATTCTGCAGACTGGATGTGGTACCCGTCAAAGATGAGGTCCATGGCCAAGGAACTGCGCGGTTGATGGGCCTGATTAGATATGGCATGGACCATTGGACACATTCATGGGAAGAAGGCACGAATCGTACGCCCAGACTTGGGATCCCACGTCGGGGATGACGGTGAAGCGAGCCGTGTCATCGCTTAAACGGACCCAAGCGATCTTTTCGAGAGACGAGAGTGCTGCCGTGAGTTCTGGACATTGGTTAGCGGTTGGCGAGTTTTGCGGCGCGAATGGAAGCATGAAGATTACTTGAGAATGTGCGTATGTTTTTGAGCTCTGTGCGGAAGCGCATAGTGAACACTCGTAGGGGTGAAGCTGTAGGTCTCGTATGCTGATGATGTGAGTTGTGAGATCGACCTCGAGTGATGGATGATGAATGAGATGCAGCCTGCAGGTGCGAGGGCGGGGTGGTAGCGGTGGTCACTGGTGCCTGCACTGTACAGGGTCGAATTTTCGATCCCCTGCTCAGGTACCTTTCTACATCGGTCCTACGTAGGAGATACTTTTTCACATGTTGGAAATTACCCTTGACACTTTCGCACATATGAGTGGGGTAATTTGCTGTGCAGAAGAAGCTGGAAAGCCCGTCTGCTCTTTCCCGCTACAGTACATGTCTGTAATTCTCGGCTTGCCAAGTGCTTGCATTTTCATCACCTTTGGTAAAGAGAAGCTTCTTCGCCCCTCCAAACATCATCATTCTTGTATCAACCAACTACATTCTTTTTTACGTTCTGGATCATATTGTCCATCACGTCAGTCTTCTTGACAGCTCGTGGGAAACCCACATAGCCTCACTCTTTATACACAAGCCGCCGCTAGTCGCTATGAGCGTCCTTACATTCGACCCTCCAAGCCTTGTTTCCCTCTCGGAATGGCACCTTCCAAAAGTACCATGAGAAGTCTGAGCACCAAACTCGCACGTCGTTCCTTTACGCGTTTGTTGCTGGGCAAAAACAATAGCTTCCACAGTTCTCAGGAGACTCTGGAGCCTAGATACCCCATCGACGACGATGACATGGAGACTGGATCACTGTCTCGGCGGTTCAGTCAGAGTTCAACAATCTGTGCGAGAAAATCTCCGACCTTGACCGGAACAACGCTTGTCGCTGCAGGTTCAACAGGACCAGCATCTACAGTAGAACTGTCCACAGAAGCATCAATAGAACAAGCACGTATCCAGACCGGAGAACACGCTCAGTCACAGTTGAGCGACAGTGAGCACCAAGTAGAGGATGCCAGGCCAAAAGACGTTGATGCTATCAGGCCGGCACCGCCGAGGCGGACTGACTCAGAGCTGTCTCAAGCTCTCACCGCATCAACGCCACCCGACTCAGACGAGCGACCTGCTTTTTGCTCCATGTGCGGTGGTGTTTTCGGTGAAGACAGGGAAAAAGCAAGGGAAATTCTGGTCTACTTGCCATGTGGCCATGTCTTTGGTGACAAATGTCTTTTTCGGTACATGTCCAAGTCATCCGGCGCGGGACGCTGTCACAATCATCCTTGCATCTCGATGCGCCACATGTGCGAACATATGACAATGCCAACAACTACACCCATGTCCCATACGTTCAACGACGTCTCGAGGACAGTTCTGCCCTGGAATTATGAATTCTGTTCAAGTCCCAAGGGGTTGAAACTTCTCAGATCCATAGCCAAGTTAGGTGCCAAAGTGAGGAAGCTCGAGGCTCAGAAGAGAAATCGTAGGAAGCCTGCCATGGATTTTGCTTTGAATTCGAGGCTCAGGTTTTACACATCTTCGCTAGAGCAAGCGGAAAAGCGACTGGATGAAGCGCAACGAGTTTGTTGGACCAGCCGATGGGACGAGTTGAGGGTCGGGGAGAAGAAGCAAAGAGGGTGGAGCTGGCAGCGAGTTGGAGGGTTGAGTCGGGATGACGCTGATTCTGCAAACACATGAGCGGCAGCATATGTTTTGATATGCATAATTTTGCATCAAAAATCGAAAGTATAGCCTCCAGAATCTGAGCGAATTGATTTGTTTGATTTAAAGTTGGTCCCCAGGTTGGCGATGACAGGCGTAAGAGAGCGGATGTTATGAGGATGGTAAGCAGATGATTTCATGTGGTTGTACACATGCCATTATGCAAGTACATAGAAGTTGACGTGAGAGTGGAACATTCGAGTTTGACAGCACTGCCCATGTGTTCAGTTGTCGTCACTGTCAGTGTCGTCGCTGTCATCCATGAATCCTTCCTCAAGACTGCGCTATTGTTAGCAAAAACAAGACAACGGTGCTTTCAGATTTCAACGGGATGGTGACGGACTCTCTGCTTAAGCGGCGCGTGTGGTCATCCCTGTCATCCCCCCTGGTGATTACTTGTCTGAAGACGTTGACAAGCCGTGGATCAACGCTATCCAACTCCTCACCGTCCTCCATGAAGTCATGTATATCCACACTGTCCACAGAGCCACCGTTCCGACTCCAGATGGATGGCAGCGTCAGTAAAGAGAACCGTTGCGAGAAGAAGTCGGATAAACCGGATGTGTATGACGGGACGGGCAGATACTGGCTATGTCGATTTCGGTAACGGCGCCAGACAGGGAGGACAACGAAGGTGAGAAGTAAAAAGAGTACGAGAGAGATGACGGCCGGGATGAAGATGGTCTATGATGGTGCGCGCGAGGTCAGTGACTGTTCAAGACTGATGAGGGCCGCCAAGGGGCCTCGATGATAATGATATGTACGACATGCCTTGACGAGAGAAAGAAGTGGCGACGAGGCGGCCATGGCTGTAGACTGGTTGTGGCGTGGTCGCAGAGCGCTTCAAGGATGGTAGAGTTACGTGCGTGTTGGGCCATTCGCGGAGAGCTTCCTGCGATAGTCTACGGACGTGGTGCCAGTAGTGACATGAGGGAACATGGTGACGAACAACGGAAATCTGATTAGATCCGGAGACAAGCACATGCGGGATCGTTTTCCCGACCGGTCCTGTCAAACAAAGAAAGCAACTCGAGCTTGGTGCCCCACTACAGCCCCTCCCCCCTTTTAACTTTTCCCCCCACCCAAACCAGGCAATCGGACCATGTCCGTTTGCGAACACACTGTACATACATATGTTGTACTCCGTACTCCGTAGACCGCAAACTTGCGGCGAACTCACTGCGCCAGACAGATCAACCCCCAAATACCTAGCTCGTTTATCAAGCAATTCCTAACTTAGGTATCCTCATCATGTGTCCGAAGCCGAAAGCCGCCACGTTCAATTGACTAGATATCTTTGTACTTCGGCGACCCGGGCAGGATTACCTAACCTTAAAAGCCTTGTCTCCTTCCCTCTTCTGGCCCGTGCGTGCGTTCTTATCGATAGTTTGAGGAGCTTCCATGACCCCTTATCCCATCGTGCTCCTCTCGCCACAACGACATCCTGTTGAAACCGTCCATCGCGGCTGCTGCACGTCACCACTCGCGTGCTCGTATGCTGACATATGCTGATATGCTCACATGCTCACATACGCGTAGCCCGACTTCATCTGAACCGTCCGCCTTTCATCTTCTGAGTCGCCTTCCGCGAGGCTACAACGAGACCATTGGTATTCGTGGGTGTCTCCTTTTTTGAGTGGCCTTGTCTATACCACGACCAACTGCCAATAAGCGCGCGGAACTATCCGGACACACGACTTGGCTTCCCGCCAGCTCTAGAGCAGGACAGACGAAAGCCAAACGACAGCACAGCAGAGACTAGCGGAACAGCTTTGATACCATTAGTCTCTTGCTCTGATCTCCGGCTGCCCCTACCTTACTATTTGCAACAAAGGGCTTCGGCTTAGGATCGTTCATCATGCAAGCGGCCTTGAGCCAGCACCTGTCCGGTCTCAAGTGTATCATCTAGGAAGCTTTCTCTGTTAAACTAATACGTCGCCATCCTCGCCATCCTCGCCTTCGGTCCGTCCGTCCACAGCAACCATGTCCTCCGCAGATAAGTCAAGGCAGTCCGGAGGACGATCCATCTTCTCTAGAAACAAGAACAAGGATAAGAGACCGCCAGATATCGAACATCTCGATGCCAGCAGCGCCTTGAGCTTCCGCTCATCGCGGCACAAGCGAGAGTCGTCCACGGCGTCCATCGACATGCCGCTCTCTCCCGATCCTGGTGTCAACATGATGGCGGGAGTGATAACATCAATCCCCTACGACAGTATGCCACCGGGCTCACGATCCCCAATTTCCGTCGACTACCTACCTAACTCCGACCAGGTCCCGGTCCGCCGTGAACCTCTGCCTCATCAGCTGAACAAAAATATAGGAGACTTTCACCAATATCCGTCATTTGATCCCGCCTCTGCCCCCCGACCCAGGGAGTCAAATATGGGTATCTTTCCCTCAGGCCGACAACTCCCTCAGACTCCGCAATTGGCCTCGAATCGCGGCAGTGTGGCCAGTACTATCAACAGCACATTACATACCTCGAGATACGACTCATATTTAGGCGCCAATGGAGGAGCTCGCACCTCTGGCGATAATCTGAGTGTATATTCTGCCAATGCTGGTAATCGAGAGAATGGAGGAATGGCACGCTCGTCACAGCTAACTTTACCGAGCGCGTCGTCGCAAAGTTCGTACGGATCGTACCTACCATCACGGGAGTCTAACCGACAGACCAAATTCCCTGGGCCCGGTGCCAACCACGATGCATTTTACTTCCCGAAGCCCGATGACGACAACGTAATCGAGCAAATGTTCTTGCAGCTCATGCAAAAAAGAGGATGGCACAACTTGCCCGAACAGGCCCGACGACAAATGTTGGCCTACCCGCCACAAAAGAAGTGGACGCTGCTTCACCAAGATCGTCTTACTGAATGGCAGGGCGAGCAGAAGAGAAGACAACATGCTCGTTCAAATCAAAATGCTGCCCCGGACATCACGACGTACTCCGACGAGGAGGGTACACCGGAATGGTATGTCCGCAAGGTCATGGAGGACAGGCTCGACACCAAGGGTATGGGGAGCCTCGAGGTCAATCTGCGGACGCAACAGATTGGTTGGGTCAGGCGATTTGTCGAATGTCAGGGACAAGTCGCTTTGGTGACGCTGCTACTCAAAATCAATCGAAAAACAGCCGCGGGTCCCGTGCCCGAGAATTCTCGCGTGGAGAAGAACCTGGATCGGGAATACGACATCATCAAGTGTCTCAAGGCACTCATGAACAACAAGTTTGGTGCTGACGATGCCCTGATGCAGCAAAAGGTCCTGGTGGCTCTGGCAACATGTCTGATCTCCGCGCGCATCACTAGTCGAAAGCTGGTCAGCGAAATCTTGACATTTTTGTGTACCTGGGGCCAAAATGGCGAGGGTCATGTCAAGGTCATCCAAGCAATGGATGAGGTCAAGGCTCAGTGTGGAGAGAATGGCCGTTTCGATGCCTGGATGCGCCTGGTAGAGGTCACGATCGATGGTCGCGGAAAGATGGGCAGTCTCGTGGGGGCAAGCGATGAGGTCCGAACGGGCGGCATTGGCATGGAAAATCTGCTCATGGAGTATGCCGTCACGACGTTGATGCTGGTGAACATGATGGTGGATGCACCAGAGAATGATCTCCAGCTGCGAATCCATGTTCGAGCCCAGTTCACGGCATGCGGCATCAAGCGCATCTTGAACAAGATGGAAGAATTTCAATATGAGCTTCTCGATAAGCAAATTGAGCGATTTCGAACGAATGAGGCCATTGACTATGAGGACATGCTGGAAAAAGAGAACAGCAGCATCAAGGACAGCATCGAAGGTGACGTCCAGGACCTCAGTGACCCGGTGCAGATCGCGGATGCCATTCAACAGCGGATCCAAGGAAGCAAGGCGCAAGACTATTTTGTTTCCGCCCTGCAGCATCTCATGCTCATCCGAGCGCAGGATGGCGAAGAACGATTGCGCATGTTCCAGCTAGTCGATTCCATGCTCAGCTATGTCGCCATGGACCGGCGTCTCCCCAACATGGACCTCAAGCAGAGTCTCAATTTTACCGTGCAAAGCCTCCTCGACAAGCTACACACCGACTCAGAGGCACGTCAGGCTCAAGACGAGGCTCTCGAGTCGCGGCAGATAGCAGAAGCCGCCATGGCCGAGCGTGATGAGATGCGTGCCAGGCTCGAGCTCGGCGCCGACGGTCTCGTCAAGAAGATGCAGAAGCACCTTGACGAGCAGACTCGCTTCATCGAGGCGCAAAAGAGGCAGGCAGATGGATTGAAAGCTGAAATTAGCAGCCTTCAGACCATCCGTGCCAAGGAAGCACAGAGGAACGAGTTGGAAACGCGGGAACTGTACCTTATGCTTCGGGACGCGCAGGATATCGCTGCATCCAACGCCGTCAAGACCAATCAGAAACCTGGCGAACCCCCAAGCAACAAGAACAATGCTCAAATGCAAGGCATTCTGGACCGAGAGAGACTTATGGAGCGTCTACAGATGCAACTAGAGCGCCAAAAGACACAGTACAAGCTGGAAGGGCGGGTTTGGGGCGAGGCCGGCGGTCCATCCGACCGACTCCGCGCCTTGCGCGAAGAAATGGACGGCGATGGTTTGGAATCGCCAGTCGGCAGCGGCACTCCACCACGCGACCTAACCAACAGCGTTCTGGGCAGTACTCATCGCCAACTGCGACATACACGCAAGTCATTCCATCCATTGTCGGACAGAGCGAGCGAATATGACGATCTCATGGAAGAA
Source organism: Claviceps quebecensis (assembly GCA_004016085.1). Taxonomy (NCBI): domain Eukaryota; kingdom Fungi; phylum Ascomycota; class Sordariomycetes; order Hypocreales; family Clavicipitaceae; genus Claviceps; species Claviceps quebecensis. Next base: position 52,025 of record QEQW01000132.1, read on the forward strand.
GATGAAGATGCCGAAGATGACGAGGATTGCGTTGTATTCGAGCGTCCTCGCATCATAGAGATGAGAAGACCGGTTGTTGATCCCAAGCAGAAGGCAGGCCTGGTCAACGAGATTGGCGCCAAAGTCAAGAAATACGCAGGCAGTGACTCGGAGGACGACGATGAGACAGCACCCACCCCTTCTCACCCAAGCTTGGAATCGGCAACTCCTCTCACCTCGACTGATGGCGACGCGAATAAGGCGAGGTGAATGGTGAGGCCAGTATACATGTATGTATTGTACATGACATTAAAAAACGTC
>QEQW01000133.1:0-52113 GCA_004016085.1 Claviceps quebecensis
TGGGTAAAATATCATTTCAAGACGGAACAGGGTGTTAAAAATCTGGATGTCGAACAAGTACAGTGGACCGGTGACCGGAGGGGTCAACTTTCAAGGACGTCGAGCCGGCAGGCTTTATTTCAACAACGAGACGGGCAAACGCGATCGGTGATGGTAATGTAGTATGTACGCTGGTCATGAGGCGCACAATTCTCGGGTCCGGGATGCTGAGGCATCGCATTATGTTCGGTATGGCATTGCACAGTACTCCGTATGGCTGAGCTTATATTATCGTATTGCTGCGCAACTTTTCAGAGAGAGGACAAACGCACCTGCCGGGCTGCGCCATTCTTCCGTGCAACTCACATGCCGATCATGTCGGTGCTTGCCGGGTAAAGACCCCGCGCAGAAGAAGGCATCGTGGCTGTCGACGTGCATGAGGCCGGCGTGGTCTTCGGAGAGCATGAATTGACTTTTTGACCAGATGTGCTTGCCGCCACGCCTCAATTTTCGAACGCAAAAGAGCAAACCGAGAGTGTGCTTTGCCCCCCGACTCCCGAGAGTGATCAACGTGGCGCGGAATAATAAGCTTCTACTCCGTAGTGTTCGGCCTTGACATCCCTGCCTCCGAGCGCTTATTTAATAAACCGTACAAAAGAAAATAAAATGACTGAGAAAAAATACCGGCGGCTATCTGCTGTCCAGGTATTTGATTGGCTATCGGAGCTGGTCCGTCAAACGAATCCGTCTCCCGATAGGGTCGTGTTGTAACTTGTGTACCTAGAGAAGTGGCTGGCTCTCTTCCCGCGCTCTGAGCGACACCCGACAGAGGTGCAAGGCGTTCAAGAGGGTGACCGGTCGAAAATTAAAGTGACATTTTTTTTTTCTCGTCCGTCGTCACAATGGGGTATGATTCAGTCAGACCAGCCAGGATGAGATGTGATGTTCTGCGAACCAGTACATACAGTACTCGCATCGTGAAATTGTGAATCATGATCATCGTTTGCTCTGGCCTATGCTGTAAAGCCTCGGAGCATGCCTCCTTTGTCCTGCTTACGAGAAATGAATCAGTTTCAATCAGACTCATCATCCTGGCCCAGGATGGTCTGGTGACTTGTGTCCAGAGTAAGGCAAGGCCGAGAGCCGGCAACAAGGCTGGCCACGAACAAGTCGCATGCTTTGAGCTCCGAACCATGGGCAACGTAATACGTGCGCTTGCGTGGTTGTCTGATGGATGGAAAGGCAGGAGGGCCAGCGTTGCACCGGCATCCCTGTGAGGATAGGATTTGCCGATGTTGCTGTCGGCGAATCCCGTAGGCTGTTCGCACCACCAAGCGCCTTGATAACCTGCAAGCCGAACGTCGTCACGAGATCATTGACATGCTGAAAGGCTTGATGACGTGAAGCGGAGTTTGTCGGCACGAATAGTGATCTTGCGAGTGATTGCGAGTCAACTGCCGCCGCTGTCAGCTCTCCTGCAGTTGCGGCCGTGACCACACTTCAATATACATACTCGGTATATAACTTACAACTCACGAGTGGGTTGATTCGTGTCCCAGGACCTCAAGATGGCACGCTGCATGCAGAAACAAGCAGAGAATGGGAGTGAAACAGGATGAAATGGCGTGGAGTCGTCTCAAGCGCTGGCGGCTGCACTGAGCCAGGACCGTGCTGCCGTCGGACTCTCGTCAAGCTGTACCTACTACCTACGGAGTAGGCATGTGTCTCGTCGACAGTGCAGTCCCTGGCTTTTTCGTGTGCCTCACGATGATTATGATGAATACTTACAACGCGCCTCGTGCATGCTGTTGTTTGCAAGAGAATAAAACAGGCCTCCTGTTTTGTTTCATGAACTGACACAAGCACTTGGCATCTGTCACCTGTGCGACGACTCAAGGTCACAGGTGCTTTGAAGTTTCGACGTATATATAAAGGCGTGAATGTGCGCGAATAACATGCGTGTGTGTCTCTGTTTGCAGTACTGACCACGGTACAGGTACCTAGGTACAGTTAGGTACCTAAGGAGGTAGGTAGGTTGAGGTACATGGGTAGGTACCTAGGTAAGCTGTTTGCTGAGTGTGGGTCGTGAGCGGAACTGGCGTCTGCAGCCGCGACTGTCATGAACGTGCGTCGTGATACGAGATCGAGCTATCTTTAGGCGCGACCTTCAATTTCACAGCGCCCACTCTGAGCCAAGCTGATCCATTCACAGCTTTCTTATTGGACAAGACCACTCGTCGTGCCATACCAGTTGCCTTGGGAGGAGCTGGGGGGGTGGCGGGGAAGTTGGCACCAACTTCCAATTAAAACAATGTAGAGAGTGCCAGAAGTACTGGCACTTGACGCGGGAAAGATGAGGCAAACAAACATCGTCAGACGAAACCTTTGTTGTAGCAATTTCATCTCGTGTATCCTCTTGCGTAGGTAGTACGAGATGTGAGGTAGCGACCACATACATACGTACCTGCGTGCAGGTTCCGAACTCGCAAGCATGGAGCACGGCGGGATGCAAGAAGAATACCTAAGCTGCTTCTTTCGTGCATGGTTTGCCGCTTGACTTTGCCCTCTGCCGACCCCTGGACTTTCACTAGTCGTGCCATCCGTGACACTACGGAGTTTGTACTGCTTGCTCGTCTATCGGTTAGCCGGGATCGGGCCCATGAGCCATTGCCGTCTTGAATGCATGCATGTCTAGTCTTTCATGGGCCAGTTCTGATCAATTGGCTCATAGTTCATAGCAGAGACTCATAGCAGCTCACGACAGAGGCCCGTGACGAAGAGCCTCTGAGCAGCGCGCTCGCCACTTCAAGATAAAGACTGAAATTGTTGTACATACAGAGTACGTACATACGAATAAATACCGAATCAGGAGATGTCCCCATGCAGCGGAAATGCGCGTCGGCCTAAGGCCGGGGTTTCATACCATCCCGGAGCAGAATACGACTTCAACTTGTCGAGACAACCGGCGTTAGGGTTGCTGCATATAGGTACTCCGTAGGCCAATCAGCGAATCAGCATGATAATCTCCAACAGCGGGCGTCGACGGTCGCCGGAGTCGCCGGAGTCCGGACTTTGCAATGGGTACATGCCGTGCAAAAAGCGCATGGGAGAGCTCTCAGTATGAACAGAATGAAAGGAGGTCCGACATAAACGCAGGTAGGTATCATGTGACATGGGGGCTTGGGAGTTGGCCGGGGCCATAATGGCAGGAACTCCATGGGTAAGGAAGAGAAAGATTGTCTGTGTCGGACTAAATTCGATTCATTGCGACTGTGCATCAGCATTTCAGGAGTCACTCCCGGCTCCGTCACCTGTCAACAGCTGTCAATCGTCAATCGTCAATCGTCAAGAGTCAACAGCAGCTGTCTGCTTGTCGCGGATGTGCAATTGTCTGGTGGGGAAAGCTCGGGTCTGTCGCGGCAAACACGGCTTGCTGCGGCCACACCCCGCTCAGCCCCGCGGTGTGGATAGTGGCCAACAGACGGCAGCGGCAGACCGTTTCTTTCGCTTCACACCTCCTGTCTCCCGCTCTCGCCTCCGTGCCATCTCGATTATCTCGCCTCTCCAACTTCGACCTCACGTCTCGCTTTGCAAACGACGACCGGCCTGCTTCATGCTCCAAAGGTTGCATCTCAACGGGTTGTTGACGTCGTGGTCTGCGGTTTGGTTCGTCAAAGCCGAATTTCGACCGTCCGGAAGCTCGGGTTCAGTTTCAAAAGAGTGCTGCTGACCAGAGTTTGTGAGTCGTGACTACCTATCATGATAACAACTACGGAGTCATTGAAGCCGAGCCACACCAGGCTGGCATCTCGGTATCGTGGGTCGTGGCCGGCGGCCATATTCGTAGAGTCGAGAAATCATGGTTGCAGTGATGCAGTGTCGGATGCGGTCACGATGCGTCCGCAGTATTGTCTTGCGGCTCGACGCATGCCGAATTACGCCCCCCGATTGTGTTGGTGTGTTTGATCAACTGGTGTCTGTGTCATCTTCAGACGTCTGCATGACACGCGGACGAATTCCTAGCATTGGTCTCGATTTGTTAAAGGTGCCCTTTACTCGGCTTCCGTATCCGCATCACAACTGTCCCGACGTCCCGCGAAGTGGCACCGGTGTTTTTGATTAAGTGAACGCAAAGCCGTGTGCTCCACCTCCTGCTCGTTTGCGAATCTCTCACGCTTCCACGATCTGCGGCCCGACTTGGCAAGGCTTGTAGACGCGCAAAGGCGAGGAAGAGGAAGCATGGGCCCGCCGGCTTGGATCACGAAGTGATGGATACAACCGTGACCACCGCCAACAAGCCGATTCGACGGGCCGCGAGCCACCGAGATGAGATGCCTAGCTCGGCCGAGAGTCGCGTCGAGAACGAGGGAGGCAATGCACGACACCCAGCAAGGCCGTCGGCTTGATATTGGCAAGGACCAAGTCGACCACTGCGTCTCCGTATCGACAACTTCCAGCCGGCCTCGATGGTCCGCCCGTCATCCAATCACGGATTGGCTCGACAAGGCAGGTTATGCATTCCAGGCATCCGACACGAGCCGACAGGCGCAGCTGAGCCAACCAGCTGTTGCAGCTGTTGAATCAAGGAAGGGGTCAGGACCTTCCGGGTGTGTGCGCGTGTTGCTCCTGCCGCAAGACAAGCCGCGGCATGCACCTATCCATGCAGCTATCCATGCATTCACCCCCGTGCATCGAATCCATGCGCCCACCCCTCCTGCGCAACGGCGACCCACACGCAGCGGCCATGCTACCAGATGCGCGTGAGCTGCAGGCTGCAGGCTGCAGGCATGCCAGTCCTGCTGTTCAATCTGTTCAATGCTTCCCCTGCGCACCCCCGGCGCCCAAGTGATGCCCGTCAGCCGGGCCCAGCTGGCCAGCAGCTGGCACCCCTGGGCCCTGCCCCACCCCTCCCCCTGGCGCCCGCGGTGGAGTCGTCCCCCAAGCGCCATGCCGCCCGATAGATGCAATTTGGCGGGCAGAAAGGCGGCGCTGCCCCAGTCAGCCCGTTCGTGTGCGCCTTTCGTGTGCGCCTCCAGCGAACCAGAAGCGCGGCGGCCGGGCTTAGCGATCGTCTCTTCACTCCGTACCTCTTCGAGTCTCCTCATCTCTACTCCGTACTCCGTACATTCGGCTACATACCTACCTACCTACGCGGCGCTCTGCTCGTCGACACACCTCTCCGTGTCCAGGGCCTTGAAGCTCTCGCATTCTTTTCCCTGCGTTTGTGTCCAGGGCCTTTGCCGCCTCGTTGCCTGCACACCCTTCTGTTCTCTTCTCCTCTCTGAGTACATATCTCGTGCGAGGTGCTGGACACCGTCAATTAGTTACCTGTGGGACGCGCTGGAGTTGGCAAAACCATAGGTACCTATCCCCGCCGAACCAGACCTTGACGGGCTCACATCCCCAGTGGCATTCTTTTCTCTCCTTCTCCCACCTTTTCTTCTTCCTTTCCCCTTGGAATAAGAAAATCAAATACATACAGAAAACAGCCGCTCTTTCTATTGCCAGAATTTTCTCCGGAATTCGGAGCGAGTCACCGTCTTCTCTCCTGGTCAGGCTCGCCCTTCTTTTCTCCGTTTTCTCCGACGAGCAGCCGCGACGGCATTGGTCTGTCGCGACAAGGCCTCATCCCGCAGGAACGGACGTTGACAAACCCAGTCCAGACCACACACCTTTTGGACGCCGTCTTGCTCCCATTGGCGTCATTGGGAAGTCTGCGAGGAGGCGTGGTCGTGGCGAGGTGAAATTCCCGAGCAACACCAGTTTTCGGGGGCCTTCTCTGACCAATGCAATAATACGCGGTCACTTATAGATCATTCCTCGGGCATCGCCCCCTACATTCCACTCCTCCTGAGCGAGTGCATTGGGGACGTCCAAGAAGGGATTCGAGTAGAAGCTCTGAAGTAGCATACGGCGCCTCCCGAAGGAAAGCCGAGAGCCCGAAGTTTCCAAGCCGGGGCTGGATCCCTGACTGGTAATGCGAATGCGAAGCGCGCCGAAAGACGTCCATCTCACCGAGGCGTCTTGCTGTCGTTTATGCTTTGTTAACACTTACACATGATCACCAGGGCATCGAAGAAGAGTGAACTCGTCTTGTGCATAAATCGCTGCGCAACGCACAACTCATATCGACCACCTTTACTCTCAACTTCCTCAACCAAGTAGGCATTGACAAGCACATCCAGAACAAAAACAAGATGTCAGCGTTCACAGCTCTGAACGGAGGCTCTCCTAAGACCGCTGCATCTTCCGGAGACAAGAGCATCAAGTCTCACGCATCAGACGAAGAAGAACCCCAAAGTCGCAAGTCCCCCAACACCTCTGATTCGCTCCGCAGAGACAGCTGCGTTGAGAGATTGCCGTTGCCGTCAGAAGACTTGGTCGCCGCAGATGTGAATCACAAGCGCCAACGATCACTGTCAGTTTCAACTGCAAGTCCATCTAGGCCGGCTCACACGCCAGAGACGACACCAATTAGGCCACCGAGCAAAACTCGAAAGACGACTAAGAGTCCTCCGCGGGATATTATCCGGCAGTTCAAACGAGAGGGCCGAGATCAGGATGTCTCTTGGCCAACACGGCCTGACCCGCGAATCGAAAGAAATGGCTACGATGACCAGCAAAACTCTGTGTCGCCCCCACCTCTTCGGCTTCCTCATGGACAGACCGAAAATCAAGTTGGTGACACCCTGCAGTTGGCATCAGGCCAGCAGGATCACAGCGATTGTACCAACACAAGCCCGGACGCCGAGGATCAATCTGTCGCGAACTTTGGTAGCCCCTATGAGGGCGAGCAGCGTCAAGACTCTGTGCTCCATCACGATCCCAAGAAGCGAAAACGAAACTTCAGCAACCGCACAAAGACTGGTTGTTTTACTTGCCGCAGGAGGAAAAAGAAGTGCGACGAGCAGAAACCCGAATGTGAGTTAGTTACAGTGCGCAGCTCTTCTTGCCGGCTCTTCCGCGTCCGTTACAGCGCGCTCGACTCCTCCTCCTTGGCTGACATGTAGACACGGCAGGCAGCAACTGTATTCGGGGAGGCTTCCTGTGTCAAGGCTATCCGCCACAGAGAGGTGCCGGCTGGCCTCAACCTGACGCCAAGGCCCCTGCAGTACCGCTCGAGTCCAAGGACCCCTCATACGTTCCACCCGGGGCGTACGGGATGCCGCAGCAAGGTACACCTGGGCCACAGCAAGGTCAACTTGTGCCACAGTCGGTGAAGCGGGAGCCCCTTCCTCATTCTCGCGGCCAAGCCCTTCGCATAGACACGCCACAAGGCAGGCCCTTGGTGATGACGGACGACGACCGGCCAACGGCGGCATCGGCCCTATCAACCACGACGGGTGGTGGCGCGTCCGCCGCGAGTCCCGAGAACAAATTGTCCGCCATGCCATACAACTCAGGAAACGCTTTCCCTACTCCCATCAGCGCCAATACCCAAGGTCCGCCCTTTGGTGAAAGGATGGGCAAAGACTATCAGCGCGTTCCCGCTCTGCATGATCTTGGCCGGGGCAACGAGTCCGAGAGACTTCATCCGGGCAGTCACCTGCCACAAATCAACATCCTTCACCCGAATCACACAGGTAGCCCGCCACCTCATCCGCATACTCCGTCCTCCAGTGTACAGGCTGCGGCTCAGTTGGCTCTATCTCACCCTCACTCGCACTCTCACGCCCACGGTCACGGTCACACCCACTCGCATTCGCAGTCTCATCCACAGTCCCACTCACAATGTCATGCCCAGCCACCGCCTCTGCATCAGCCTCTGGCCCAGTCTCCCTACTCCCAGCGCAGGACGCAAAAGGAAGAAATGCTGTCCGGACGACAGTTTTACTCCTTCGACAAGGAACTCTGCTTAGAGAGAGAACGATGTGCCGCCGCCTGCTGGAAATTCAACAACCTGACCTCTCCACCCACGCACGGTGTATCCCCAGACGAACGACACCGCCTGTTCCTCGACATCCTCCAACCACGAGACCCCGTCCGCGTTTTACCCTCTGAAGCCTCTTCCATGAGCAACGTCGGCCGCGTGGGTCGCCACGTATCAGTAGAGACGCCCTTTACATGCGACTACGGCTACAACATCACAATCGGACACCACGTTGTCATTGGACGCAACTGCACGATTAACGATGCGGGCGAGGTGAAGATTGGGGACAACTGCGTACTTGGGCCGAATGTTAGCATCTTTACGACGTCATTGCCTATTGATCCGAAGATTCGTCAGGGGGGCAAGGGACCGCAGGTTGGATGTGCGATTACAATTGAGCAGGATTGTTGGATTGGAGGGGGGGCTATTATCCTGCCCGGAAGGAGTATTGGGAGGGGGAGTACGGTTGGGGCTGGGTCCGTGGTTACTAGGGTTTGTTTGCCTTTTTCTTTCTTCTGGGGTGTTTCTTTTTTTTTTGTTGCGTTCTCTTTTCTCGCCCTCTATTCTCCTTGTCCCCCTCTTTTTTCGTCTTTATTTCTCTCTTACCGAGTTGGAGTTTCCCTGAGCTAACTGATTGATGCAGGACGTCCCGCCTTTTACGGTCGTTGTCGGCAATCCAGCCCACGTGGTGAAGGGAGTTGGTGGCGAGGGGCCATGATATACTGGCATTCTGTCGATCCTGAACCAGAGACGAGGCTGCTAAGGGGGGAGGGGGGACTTACATCAACGAGAAGATGGGGGGAAGCTGGCGGGGATTGGAAGAGAAGAAAGGGGAGGATGTTTCCTACGAGATTTGTTTGATTTATTTTCCGTGTCATGATACCCATGTGCACGACCGGCATGTTGCTTTTCTGTATAGGACATTGGAGTTTGTTGGTTTTGTGGTGCATTTTTTGCGAGAATTTAGCTTTGAGCACTGGGTTTGCTGTGAGGTTGTTTTGGCAGCGCCATTCTTTTCTATACGGTACATATTTGGTTAGAATTTGTGGCTACCAGTTTGTTACGAGCAGCCTCAGGTAATGTCTGGCCTTTTGTATATACAGGTAGATACACCGCCACTCTATACCGCACTCGAGTGTAAACCGTTCTTCATTCAACGTCGGCATCGTCTGTTTGGATACCAAGGCTTGAATGAGAGAAAAGCTTCCTTATGTTGAGCTACAGTTGCTACAGACATCATGCTCAGTAGGGGTCCGAATCACTGATTACCTAGGCGAGTTATGCCGGCGAATCAAATCCACTCAATCGCATTCACAACCCCAAATCAAGTCGTTCATCCACGTATCTCATTCTCCAACACAATCACTTAACGTCAGACATGCGCGTGATTTGTATGTAAAATGTCTACATACTTGACATGTAGGCGGCGAACCGCAGGCGAGAAGCGTCCATCGCAGGCTCCCAAGCGACCGAATCCAATCGTCACAACAAATAAATACTCACACAAGGATACTCATTCGCCACCAATCCATACTCAGACCGCAATAGATGCAGTAGTACTGTTAGGTAGTTACGTCCCCAGCTGCACAAACTCTCGGAACGGCGAAAGAGGACAATCGTGACCCGCATCATCCACACTTGGCCACACAGCGTGTATTCCAGCTTTTGCAATCCGCCTTACACTCAGTCAATTTGGAGTTATTCTAATATTTTTTTTAGGAAAAAAAAGAGGTTTCCGTTAGCACAATGGAGAAAAGCAACAGAGCGGGCTTATATAGGGGGAGCCAAGGTTGGGCTGAAAGACACGAGAGAGTGCAGAAACAAGTGTCAAGAAAGGGGAGGTACATAGGTAGGAAGTTGACTCACCAGGTCACCAGCCCCATCATGCCACGGAGCTTCGCATTTATCGTCGCACATCTTCGTCCCAGCGCGACAGCACCTCAGGCAGGCTTCTTTCTCGGTGCTACGGCCCTGGATGGAACTACCGCCCATGGGACTTCTCGCGTCGAGTTCGAGGTCCAGTTCTGGGGTCTCGTCATGCAGTCGCAGGCCTCTCTTGACGGGGGGCTTGCTGCAGGTTGCTGGGTCGCTGCTGATATATCGCGCAGCGGCCAGAGATGTGAGGAGCAGGTTGACGAGGAGGGAATTGAGCTGCATTGTTGCGGTGGTGGGACCGTGGACGTTTCAAAGGTCGAGACAAGGAAGTAGAATGGGGTTCTGGATTGTTTTGATATGTATGTAGATGGAGGTCGTCGAGGGGCGATTTGTGATTTTGTTTGTGATGGGCTGATAAACAAAAGAGAGAGACAGAGATGGGTATACATACCTCTATATACGGAGTAGGCGTTGATTCCGTGGAACAGACTCTCATAATAAATGCTATTCGGCACGATGGCGCGCGCAGTTGCGGCAATTAATTCATTCAGGCGCCTTTTGCCTCCTTTTACATAGCTCCTTTCATTACCTACCTATTCATGGCCAATCCTTGCGTTCCATGTTACCCCTGCCTATAGGCTATAGCCAAATGAAGCGATTCCTCCTCCTTGATCAATGATGAATCATGAGGGTGAGGCTTACCCGCGAGGCGCATCGCGTTGCCTGCGTTGACTTGACTTCCTCAGAGGAGAAAAACTCTCCCTTTATCATATCATGCATATATGTATGTAGTTATACATACATAGGTAGGCTGTAGATAACGCTGGCAGTTGAGGTCTTAGTCTTACTTAATACTGCCGCTCACGGTTGTTGGGAGTGACTCCCGTTTTTGATTCCCCTCCACGAGCCGAGCAAGCCGCTGCCGAGAGTTTATCCTGACGGGTCAAGATCAGAATCATTGGATAGATGATCCATGGCGCGCGGAGAGCGGATTGAGTCAATCGCAAAGGACGCTAAAGAATCGTGGTCGGCCCAGACAGGCACCCCAGATACAAGCCAGTTGCGGCTGAGATGTCCCAAGAATACTCACATGCCTCTGTCGCACCTTGATCTAGGTACGCGATTCCCAATGAGCTCATGAATGCGGAGAAGTGTCGCACGGTAATGGTATATAGGGGTATATACAAAGCACAAACCAGTGGCCAGACAGACGGCTGCACCCGGAAGGAAATCTCTAAACAAGACTTCCTGAAACTTCAAAGATTAAATTCAATCCCTTTCTTCATATCATTCTCGAAACCTTCTTCTTCAACATGTTCGTGAACATGGATTCGACCACTGCTTCGTCTACTCCTGCCGTCAAGCTTACTTCGGTTGAACATTGGTCCAAATGAATTGGAAGCTCTGAGGCAGACGGCCGAAGGCCAAAATATAATATATTTGGCACGAAGTCGATCCTGACATGTCACATGCCTGATCAAGATTCCGATCTTCTTAAGAAGCCTGTCATGCCATCTACCGTTAAATTTCATGAGTACGTGAAGAAGAACAAGACGGCAGTCCACACGCCGTCCATGCTTGAGACCATTCAATACTACAATGTCATCCATCACTGATCAGGGAGAATGCCGAAAGTACAAGACTCAGGAGGCGAAACAAACGATGATCCAGTGCACAAATGGATCGCCAGTTCGGTGAATCCGAGTCTTCATCAATCGATCCCGGTCCTGGAGCAAAATAAGGAAAGCAAAAGACGAACGCGAAGTCAGCTTAAGAAAAATAACAAAAACTTTGAAGGACAGCTTCTCTCCCGGGAATGGGCATGATGATCATGAATGATGACAGCAGAAATATCAGCCCTATATGTGAACCACGTGGCCGAGGGCCCGAGGCCAAACTTGCGAACTCTCATCCCGATAAATGGATAGGAGAAGTGGTACTGTGTACACAGTGTTTTCAGAAGGCGACTCGTTATGACATAATACGAAATAAAGGGACCGAATGCGATACGAGACTTTATACAGGCAGTTGAGGAACTTGAAGCACAGTTCGATCCAACTTGGGCAAGAGCAAAACTAGTCAAGATGATCGAACATAAGAGCAATATCCCAAGGGCCAACCGACCTCACTTTGAAATCTATAGCGGATGAATCTATGAGCTTCCACAAAGCAACAAAAGTGTTCGAGAATTCCAGCGCCAAAGGCCCAAAGGGTTGCATGCATGATGCGACCACTTGTGACTTGGATCTAGGCCCGACACCGACAAAGGCCAACTGCGCTCCAACTGCCCTGTATAAAGTCTCGTATAGCTTCGGTCCCTTGATTTCGTGCATGTCACAACGAGTTGCCTTCTCTTCTTTTGGAGGAGGTATCGTCGCTGTCCAGGTTCATGGTAAATGGCTCAGCTGGACTTTGACTGTCCCCATTGCGACGTATACGAGATAACATTCATCACAACTTTCAAGACATTGCCATGTATGAGCACATGATAACGGTGCAATAACATCTCAACTTCAAGCATGTTGTACATCAGATGATGTCCACACGTAAGTACACGGGCCTGGAAATATGCTGAAGCGCGTGAAGCACTGAAGGCTCTCTGCTTTGGGGCACGGACATGGAACATCAACAGAGCCTCGTCACATGAAGATGACGAGCCTCAGAGAGCTGAGAAGGTTGAATAAGAATTTGAGACTCAATGTTTTTCATTGGTAGTATTTGGTACTGGTGTCCTTACACAGAGAGGTAGTCGGTTAACTCTTGAAAGGTGGTAAAAAATGCAGGGTCCAGGGATATACATGGATATCTATAATGTACAGAAGATTCTATAAATGAACACGCAATGCTGCTTATAAGCATTGCAAGTATGCAGACAAAACATCATTCCAACCGACGCCACCATCCATGCAAATAACCTTTTCTTTCATCATCCATATCCTGGCCGAGAAAATATTTCCGGCTCGACCATCCGATTCCCCTACAAGTCATCTACTCCAAGCCCCGCCTCCCGCGCGTTCATCTCAATCATCTTCTCCATCAATTTCAGAGCCTTGTCCTGATCCTTCAGCACCTGAAAGGCCTTGAACGTGTACACGTCCGGTTTGTACCCCGCTGCTTCCATATCCTGCATCGCGATGACGGTCCGGCGGACGTTCTGCCTGATGGCGTGACCTCGTACGATGGCGTTCCATGTCACTTGGTTGGGATGAATGCCAAGCTCGCGCATGACCTCGAGGAAATGGTCTACAAGGAAGTAGGAGTGAGACTTCATGAGGCCGCGCAGGAGAATTGTGAAGGTCATGACGCTGGGGCTGGGGTGAATGGGTATGACGGGGGATTCCTTGCTTGCTGAAATCTTGTCGCTGCGCTCTTCATTGCCGTCTTTGTGGTCGTTCTTGGCAGTGCCTGTGTTGCTGCCATCGTTGTGGTCATCGTTTTGGTTGGCATGGCTGCCGGTCACACGCTTGTGATCCTTGAGCATGTCGCCAAAGATTTCGAGGGCCGACCGCGAGAGATCCCGGTGGTCCGTCATGGAGAGGATAAAGGTGTCGTGGATGAGACTCCCTTGGTCCATGACGAGTCGCGAGGCGGAGGGGAGGGAGGCATCGCGACTTTGCTCTTCGAGTCGCGCTTTGAAGAACGCATAGCACGTTGTGAGGTCGTACGGATTTTGCAGGCTTCTTATATATGCCCGCAGCATGATGGCAATGGTTGTTAGAGAAGGTTGTAGCTTGGTCGTGGGCCTGGAATCAGAGAAGATCTTGTCGATGAAGGGAATAATTGTCGACTCAACGCCCCAGCGTCTTCTGGCTGCACCGGAGTTTCCTTCGCGAGAAATGCCTTTTTTATGTTGGTGTAACTGCGGTTGCGGTTGCGGCTGCGGCTGCGGCTGCTCTTGTAGTTTCTGTTCTTCTGGTGTGAGCTCTTGTTGTTGTACTTTCTCTTCCTCTTGTAGTTGCTCTCTATCTTGCAGTTTCTCTCCATCATGTAGTTGCTCTCCTTCATGTAGTTGCTCTCCTTCATGTAGTTGCTCTCCTTCATGTAGTTGCGGTACTTGGTGCTGCGGCTGCTGTTCGCTTGGGCCAGGGCCAGCATCGTTCTCAGCCAACAAAAGGGGTATCGAGTCCGAGAGCCACCACTGCAACGGCTGGAGTTCAAACACTTTGGCATAGATTCGTAGCATAGGAATGAAAATGGGTGGCCCTGGCTTGTGTCTAGATCCCTTCTCACGTCGTTCCGACTCAGACAACGCATATATACTGTGAAGCGCGTTGTTGAGGACATCCACGAGGGGCACGCTGGCTTCGTTGGCCAGGTCGAGGCCCTTGGCGATGTAATCCACCTTGAGCGTGCTCTTGGCACCGCGGAACGCTATTCTCCATGCTTTCTTGTCCAGTTTAAGGCCCGATTCGGAGAATAGCCGAGCCAGCCGGACGGCTTCTTCGGCCTCGCCCGATCGGCAGAGCGTGTTCAGAAACGCGGTCGCTGCAATGACATTGATAGAAAAGCCACGCCCTACGAAGTACAGAAGCGCTTCTTTCGCATCAAAGTCGGCTTGCATTTCCTCGCCAAGGTTTTGTGAGGCGGTGCAATGAAGCAATGATGTGATGATACTGGACTCCCGCGCGTTGTTAAGGTCGACTTCCCCCTCTGGAAGTCCCCGCAAGATCTCAAAGGCGACATTCTTGCGTGTCGTAGAGCGGGCAAATTTGCTGGCGAACTGACACAAAGTGTTGAGCTGCAGCGGAAAACCTGATTCTCGAAGTAGATTATATAGTTCAAGCGCTTGATCGGTGGCTAAAGCCTTTGCACAAAGGCCAAACACTCTTTGCGGAAAAAGAAGATGGGCTTTTGGAAGCCCAGTAATGATTTTTCTTAGAAGCCTCATCATTTCTTCCGACTTGAGAATTTTCTCTTGTGAGTCACGCGCAGAAGCAAGGAACTGCGTTTGAGAAACGAATACCACGACATCGTGAATAGCGTATCCCGGTGTCTGCGGCGACAAGGTCGCCTCAAGGACAATGTGCGCTCTCTGGGGGTTTTGGCGCATTGCTGAAATCATGACCGATGGCCATTGAGCGCGCCGAGCCTGTTCGTCCAGTTCATGCCAGGCCGAGTGCATGGCTGACACTGTATCATACTCCAGAAGCCACTCGCTTTCTTTCTCCCATGGCCGGACAGGATTCTCTTTGCGGTAATAGATGCGTGCCAATTTTTGCTTCCACACGGTGAAGTCAGTCCGACAAGCTTCGAGCTCTTTGCCAGAGTACTGACGTCGTACGTGCATCCATTGTACGAAAGAGTTTCGGATATAAGAACGTGCATTTGGTTTGTATTTGAGGGTAACCATTGACTTGGGACGAGTTCTCGAACGGCGATATCTCGGTCCCGTGTGGGCTATTCGCATGCGTCGCGAGCGATGGAGGGAGGGTATGCGAGTATTCGAATCGTTCTCGTCGTCATTATGAGGAGAAGATTTATCTTCAATGATACGCTCGCCTGGGGGTGATATTGGCTGTCGTGGTGTCTTTCGGAACGGGTGACGTGATGGCTCTGGAACCTCGTCCAATTGGGCAATGGCGTTGCTAAAACACCCCGTAAAGGCATCTACCGAGAGCGAATCGAATCGGGATCTGGTATCAGACAAAAGCCGGCGAGAACATGTCGAAAGAAGACTTTGCTGCAACGTCGTCGCGCCGGATCGAAAACGTGTCGAGGTTCCATGAGCAACGCTCCGCCGTGCGCAATGGGCTTGACCCAAGCAAATCGCTCGCATGTCCACTCCTTGCGCCGCCAGGATGCATCGTCAACTTAAAGTTATCATGACAAGCGCATATTAGGATCTTCTGGAAGTTGCTGCACAGTGCTTGTGTGTAAGGGCCCTTATAAGTTGGATCAGCATAAAGATTGTGATAAGGTACCTAGATTGTCGAGTTTGGTTCTCGGAGTACATACCTACCTAGTGCAGTAAGGCTTAGTAAGCTTTATAAGCTTTACCTTTAAGGTCAAGTGGGCGGCTGCAGGAAGATTCGCGTGAACCCCCCCGTTGTACATTCACATCATACATTCACATCACGGTTAATTGGATGATGTATGCGTAAGTAGATGGTAGTTAATCTCTATATCAAATGAAACACATCATAAACTTTTCAGACAAGCTGCAGCGTTGTCATGTTATCATGTTACGCAGGCTACGATTATCCGCATACCTCCTAGGGCAGCTGCTTCCGCCGATCATGACTAGGGAATGCACTGAAAAGAACGGAAATTTCAACATCGGCAGTATGCTCATGAGATGGATGCGAGACCCGATGAAGTTCTGTAGTCAATTTTTGTGCGACATAGTTCTCAATAGGATACTTTATGCAGTCCTCGAAGCTGGTGGAATTCAGGTACAATAAATACATAGGGTCCGGCGCAATCTGTCGAAGACTTCTGCAACTGGTCCCCTGCGCCCACTACAGCAGCTCTACTACCTCTTCTATTCTTTCTCACCCAGATCACCATCACCCTTCACCACCTCTCGCTCTGTGCTCGGCACATTTGATCGCAAAAACGCAGTTCAGTTCCTACTGAATCGATTTACGACGTATTCACAATACCTCCGCGCGCCATGTCGTCCCTAAACACACTAAGCGCCGCCGCCGAGGACCGCAAGTCGCGTCTCGCCGCACTGCGGAACCTCAAGCGAAAGCACGACTCCAATAACGACACAAACAACGATGTCTCGACCGTAGACTCGACGGAGTCAAACCCATCAGAGCCCATTGAAACCGACGTGTCGAAAGTACATCTCTCAGGTCGCAATTATGATGCAGAAACAAGGGGTCCGAAACTCGGCTTCGACCAGGCGCCAAATGAGGGCCTCGACCAGCCGACACTAGAAGAACAAGCAGCCGAGGTGGAATCGAAACTGCGGGAGCAGGCGGCCGAGCAAGCCAAGGACGACAAGGGGCTGGATCTTTTCAAACTACAGCCCAAGAAGCCCAATTGGGATCTGAAACGAGATTTACAGCCGAAACTGGATGTTTTGAGCGTCAGGACAGAGAATGCGATTGCGCGCTTGGTTCGGGAGAGGATCAATGGCGCACAAAAGGCTGCCGCCGCAAAGAATACCACGGTTGGGGACATCGCCCAGGTGGATGGAGATGGCGTTGGGATGGACGGTGTAGCCCTTGTCGAAGGGCTAAGGGTTAGAGAACAGGAAGAAGAGGAAGAGGAGCGGAGAGAGCGGCGGGAAGACGAAGCTATGATGGCATGAGATATCACACATTGTTTTGAATTTCTTAGACTCTTTCAGTGTATGGCTTTTTCTTTTCCTTCTTCGTTTACAAGCGGCCTGAGGTATTTTCACACGGCGAATATTAAGAATACGAAATTACATGATACCCTTCATCTGCCTCCCCTGTTCATTGATTGCGTCAGCGCCAGTCTGCGACTGAAAGGACTCAGACTTCGCTGCCGCGTTGCTTGAGGGTCCGGATCTCCTCTACTGCCACGGTCGTTCTGTGGGCTACCTCCTCGACCTCCTCGACTTCCGCGACCACCTCGGCCACCTCGACCACCTCGACCACCTCTATATCCCCTGCTCTGTGGCTCCGGAGACTGTGAGCCGTCGACAACGCGGCGTCTAGTGTCAGGTTCATCCCTGCGCGAGAAGCTGCCGCGCCGTTGCCCTACAGACCCGCTGCCGCGGCGGTCCTCAGCGCGGTTTCTGTAGTGACGCTCTCGGGAGTCTCCCCGTGGTGAGAAGCTATCTCTCGATCGCATGCGAGACCTGCGCACCGCAGGCGAGAGACTGCGACTGATGCTGCGCCGTGGTGACACATCTCTTCCAACATCGTCGTAAGAAGGACTCCGTCTTCGCCTCCCCGATTCCGGCGATAGTGAGCGCCTGGGTGACAAGCTGTCTCGTGATGGCGAGCGACGTCTGCGCACCGGGGGTGATAGACTGCGGCTGATGCTGCGCCGCGGCGAGACGTCCCTCTGAACATGATCGTACGAAGGACTTCGTCTCCGCGACTGAGACTTTGGCGCTGCTAGGGGTCTTGATGACCTTGGTGACCTCGAACGCCTCGAAAGCGCGGTCGAAACAGTTGAGACAGACTCAGAGGAGACGGAACGGCGCCTGTTGGGCGAAGGGGCCACATCAGATTCATCGCGCTCTTCTAGCTCTTGCAGTCTAGTGCGCTGAGCTTCTTGCTTGGCCAGAATCTCATCAGCCAGGCCCTTTCTTTGGTTTCGCAGTCAGCATCAAGATACAGAAAAATCTGTGAGAGGCTCAAAGGAGGAGTGGGTGTTTGGCCAAAGACAGGCATACTTCTTCTCAACTGGATTAGGTGTGTCATTCGTCAGCTTGGGCACAAGCTTAGGATTGCGCAGCTGCTGCGACCTTGAAGGACGAGAAACATAGGGCCGCTCCTGCGATGAAGCCTTGCATTCATACGAGTAGTGACGTTCTAAGATAGTTAGTTTTACCAGAAAGGAAGTGGCAGCACTGAAGCTGAGTAATGGGTGTACATATCTCGCTTCAAGCATTTCTGACATTGTACATTGGAGGGCGTCGACCGGGATGGGCCTCCTCGGCCCCTGAATGCATACATGGGAGATCTGCAAGCTGGATGGGGTAATGAGATCAGATGCAGAGCAGAATGCAGAGAGCGTTCTTTATTTCATTGTTTCATGCGCTGGAAACTTCATGATGCAGAGTCTCAGCCAGTCGTCGTTGCGTCCGCCGTCAACCCGAGCACCCCTGCAAGGCGGCTCACGTGATGGCCGAGTTGCTTTAGCGATCGACCGAGCTAGGTAATTGGCATGACGCGAAAAGCGTGTCTTCTGCAGAGCTTTCACGCGACCCATTTCAAGGCATCGACAACATACCTACCCATTTCTTCAGAGAATGTATAAATCTTGGGTGTACATGTACTTCTGCAGCAATCAAAGCAAGCCGAGCCGAATACAAAAATTCATAGCACAGCATGGGTAGCTTGATGAAAACAAGGGAAGCAGCCATCTCAGCAGCCGATTTTTTTTCCGCCTCCCCTACCTATCTTGCTGCGGAAGTTCAGCCCACCAACGCGCCGACGCGTCCTGTATTAGGAATATCATTAGGTATGTACATAATATGTATGCGCCGCGACGTGCTATAATACGAGCGCTTTGCCTTGATTCTCGTACATACGTATGTACAATCCCGACACAGAGTACTCCGTATGCACGTAAATATGTACATACCTACCTACATGCCCAATGGATATTTTGGGCGTCAGAATTTAGAACAGCCAGACCCAAAACAGTCAAGTCTTACGTCCCAAGTTTTCCCCAGTCCACGATGCCCCTACAGCGGCGGTCCACCAATCAGAGAGCCTCGATGACCCACTTCCAAGCCCACAACTCCAGCCCACATGCACCAACATGGCCCTGGGAAACCCCGAAATCAAG
Organism: Claviceps quebecensis; assembly: GCA_004016085.1. Classification (NCBI taxonomy): domain Eukaryota; kingdom Fungi; phylum Ascomycota; class Sordariomycetes; order Hypocreales; family Clavicipitaceae; genus Claviceps; species Claviceps quebecensis. Next base: position 19,166 of record QEQW01000133.1, read on the forward strand.
AAGTTCCCGTCGCAGAGCCCCCACTGGCCTTTAAACCTCCCCTCCAACAAAAAGCTGCATCGCCTTGCCTCTACTTGCATGCCATTGCGCCCGCGTCTCGTCACCCATTTCTCAGGAAGGCCCGTTCCGAAGGCAACTGAAGACGAATCTATCAAACAGGACGCGTCAATCACGCAGGGATACCCCTTGTGTCACCGACGACGAAGACGACGACCGCAACGACTTAGTTATTGTGCTGCGACAATCGGCCCTCGTTGCGCACCGACTGATACTCGATCAAAATCTCCCACTCGATGCTCTCCGTCATGTTTTAGCTCGTCACGACGATGGTTGATAACACTTTGAATGTCCTCTGTTCTTTCGTATCGGTTGATGCTGTTTTTCTTGATTCTTAAATAAACAGCGTCACTTCTGATTGTCGACCGGATTCACGACCAGATTCCGACTCCTGATTTTGACGCATCTCTTGTTCTTTTCTCTGCGACCACTGTCTGGATTCATTCTTTATACGGCTCATACGATCATCACATTCTTCATTACCACAATCATCAGCGTTGCCTGAGTTGGATAAAATCCGGCTCTCTTTGTCCCTTTTTCTCCTCCTCAGCCATGGCCACCACGCGAGCGTCTCCAGATATACCCAAACCGTCCTTCGCAATGGTAAGATCCTCACTCTTTTTCCGCTCATTTCCATTGTTCTTCTAGCCTAGATCAAGTACTGACTGTTGCTTCCAGATCGCGGCATCCGTCAAGAAAGAAGTTTCTCCCACAATGCCTGCCAGTGCAAACAAAAGCAGCATCTCCTCCACAGCTGCCGTCGTCGCTGACGGCTCCACCAACTTTGATAATAAGCCACATTTGGCAGGCGATTCGGATGGTCTGACCACCGTCTCTTCAGCTCTCGATAGACTTTGCCTTGTGTCAAAAATTCCCAGCTTAGTTGTCGACAGGAGTGGCTCGATACCAGAGGGCCAGAAGTCCAACTTGAGCAGGGAGACTCCGTCAGACGAGTCCCAGAAATGTGACTCCTCAAGCTCGGAGCTGGGCACCAAACCGCCAAGCCTGGATGGAAAGAGCATTACTTCCGGGACTACGTTCGCTCTGGACGAGAAGGAATCACTGCGTCCTGACGATAGCGCTAGTGTGAAGGCTGCAGCGGAAGACGATGATACCTTGTCGATTCGTGGCTCGCTTATGGCCGGATCCCGCATGAGCTCAGATGTAGCTCTACGGACAAAGGGAGTCCTGCCGGTGGACCTGGCTGATCGCAGGCCGACGCAAGTTGCCATGGTTCCTTCGCCGCATGGCATTCTCGACCCCTCTGCTGGCGCCGCCTTGGATCATGTTCCCGCTCTCAATGCCGCTACACCGCTAAACGCGGATGGGTCCCCTGATGCTTTGAATGTCATCTATCGTCAAGCTCCCGATGAGAAGTTGCTTCTTGCATTGACAAGCCCCCGAGATCGCTTTTTCTTGCTTAGACTAGAGAAAGATGTGATAGATTTTGTACAGGACTCGAAGTAAGTAGGCCCTGCTGCTGCTGCTGCTGCTGCTGCCGCCATTGCCCTGTTTGGCTGTTGCAATTGCGGTTGCTATCTTCTTGGTACTTTATTTCCCTTGCTAACTTGCTTGTAGGGAACCGTATATGGACCTTCCCCCTTCCAATTCCTTCTGTCGGATGTTGACACACAAACTGGCCGACTACTACCACATGACGCATTCATACGAGCCTCACGTTGGCTCGGTGCGAATCTTTCGAACGCCCTTTTGCCGTGTGCCGCCCTCACTAGCCAACATGGCCCCTCAACCAGACGATCCTAGTAGCGGCACGCCTCCGCCTGCTGTTTTGCCAATGAAAATCATGCGACGTGGCCAAAATGGAGATGGTTTGATGAGTACCAACGGCTCGAAACCGGGATCAGAATCCGGAAGTGAAGCTAAAGATAAGCTGGCCGCGAGCCAGAAGTGAGTAGCCATTCCTCCCTCGTTCAATGCCGCGTTATCTGAGCACGCGGAATCCAAAACTGACCGATGCGCCAGGCTGTCACGAGAAGAACGCGAAGAAATGTACAAACTTGCACGCGAGCGCATATTTGGAAGTTCGGAAGATGTCATAACTGGTAAGATAGTCCTTCTTCATCATCGCGACTCATCTGCCTGTCTGACTTGCGTCCTCAGGGAACGACGGAGAAACTGGCATATCTCGAACTAGCTCAGTTTCCGCCAATAACAGAGCTAATGCCACAAAACGCGGCAAAACAAGCAAACAACGTCGGGACGACTCTGACAGTTTCGACTCCAGACATCAGTACACGGCGTTTTGGGGGCCTCAGCAACAGACATGGGTCCCTCAGTCTCAAGGGCAATATATCCCTTCGGCACCAGGCCAGTTCGGCAGTCAACCTCCAAGCTCTTATCATGCTCCGGTTGCTCCTTCATACGCTCAGCAAGCACCTGTCTACCAGAACATGCCTGTAATGGCGCCTAATTCCAACTTTCCCGTATATGGAATGCCTCAGGTAAGTTTGAAGCATTTCTTTCCCACTCAGTGTGTTCAATCAACCTCTGCAGTCATGATCCGTGCTAATACAATGGAGCAGTATCCTCCGCAGCCCCCTCAACACCATCATCCATCAAATGGTAGCCCGATGACAGCCTATGGCATGCCAGTCAATCCCGGGATTGCACCACAGGCGACTTGGACGCAGCCGGGATACAGCCAGACCTCCTACCCTCCTCGAACGGCAGCGGCGCCGGCGTCAGCGCCAGGTGGTGGCTCTGGTCAAGTTGGCATTCCATATGCATTTGGTCAACTGCCAGCCCACGTGAACCCGCATGACCCAAAAAGCCAGCACCCGATTCCTGGCAGCTACAACAGGAATCACGCCTTTAATCCCAAGACACAATCTTTTGTGCCTGGAGGAAATGGTATGTCTGGTGTACCGCCTCCACAGCCCCCCTTCAACGCACCTCTATCCCACCATGGTAGCCCGCAAATCAGCACACCACCGCATCTGGCATATGGTGCCTATCCGCAGTCTCAGGGCTATGGAGGAGGAGGCGGCTATGGCATGGCACGTCAGGCATCCAGCAACTCTGTGCCTGGATACCATGCCATGCAACATGCTCTCTCGCCACACATGCAACAATCTCAACCGCCAAATATGTCAGTGATGTCAGGTATGCAAGCCATGGGCCACGCGCCTTCGGGCCCTCCTACCCAGCATCATCATTTGCCGCATCCTCCGCCTGGTCATATTCCCGGAAGGCCGCCAATGCCGACCTCGCAGGGACCGAACCAGATTTACCCACACCTACCCACGTACGGCAATCCGGCAAGTCTACCACAAAAGCCAGCGACCGGAATATAGGCATGCATACTGCAATCGGATTTGTTCGGTGCAGCAAGTTGAAGGCGTCATTGGAGTGGGAGGAGAAATGGAGTAACACGAATTGAAAGACATGACACAAGGGTAGCTTGTTACCACATGTTGCTTTGTTCCACCAGATGACTTATATTTCCTTTATTAGGTCTTTTTTTATTACCCTTTCTTTTCCGTTTCGGCGTTTTTGGGTGGATAGGGTGACTTGACAAAATTAATAAACTAGGGGTCTTCTTTTGGGCTTCCGCTGTTTTTATCTCATAGATTATGGGTAATTCATCATGAAAGACGCCTTCTCGTGAGTATCATGGTCGTTTGTGGATCTTGTCTTATCTCTCCCTCACTCTCTTTCAGGATCAAAAGGTTGTGAGTGTGTTGGCCTGGACTTTGCCCATACCTCAACAATACAGGTGTCAATTGTACAGGGTTTAGTAACTTGTACAATGCGTATTCTTTTGTCGTCATCCATGGCGCAACGGGAATTGGACAACTCACACAGATAGCGGCGCAGACGCCCGCGATTGGCTCCTGGAGCCAGGTCATCACAGCGAGTTTGAGATATGTGTGCAAGTACAAGCAAGATCCCTATGACTGACTACCTTCTTTGTATGGGACTTGTCACTTGCATATTAGCCAAATGTAGAGTCTCCCGTGGCCACTAGCTAGATTGCTATGTATCATGCCCAAACATAGAGTCCCCAGACACATGGAAACACTCAATCACATCATGAAAATCACGTTCAAACATAAGCAAGCAGGAGAACAGCTGAAATAAAGAAAATCCCATATATTCTTTCAAGGTGCCGACGGAAAGGTCCGACTGATCCACAACGCCATGATGATTGATGTGTTACCTCATACACAGGTGCCCCAGGTCTCCCTCCCCCCCCCAAAAAAAAACAAAAAAACAAAACCCCATCTTTCCTTTTTCTTGGAGTGTTTCTTTATTTTTGCCCGCTTTTGCCTTTAGGCACTGGCACTCTTTCATTCACCAAAAAACAAAAATATAGTAGAAAAGATCCCACCGCGGACTTCTTCTCCCTACTCCTACTCCTACTCCTACTCCACTTCCACTGGCCTTTTTCTAGTTCCTGACTCCAAATTCTTCACCTCAGCGGCTGGTAGTGGTTCTCCAATCTACTCAGCTGGCTCTCGGTGTTCCCTGGGCTCTCGAGGCTCTCCCCTCTGACCACCACCTCGGCCACCGCCACGTCCACCACGCTTGTTACCGCGTTGGCCCCTGTCACCGTCGGGTTTGCCCTCGCCGTCTTTGTCGTTGAGGGTGAGGTTGGCGACTGCCAGGCGTTGGGAGAGATCGATTTGGGTGCGGATCGTGTTGGCGAGGTAGCTGACCATGAGGACGTCCTGGATGTGGTTGTTGAAGTCGTGCTCTATCTGGGAGGCATCGACCTTGGGCGTGAGGGACAGCGCGCTCATGAGGAGCTGTCCGAGGGCGTTGTTGGGCTCTACTTCCTCGTCCAAGACGCCGTTGATCCATTCGCTGACGCGGTCCAGCAAGCTAAGGGTCTGCTCGATCGAGTAGCCGAGGGACTCGATGTCAGACACAAGAGGAGCGGATCGGGTCTCGTTGTTCTGTGCGCTGGCAATGGCGTCGAGGGCGCTTCGATCTGCATCGCCGTATAGAATCTTGTGGGGCACCTGGATGAAGAGACAGCTCTCGGCGGCGCGCTCGGCGTTGACTGCTACAGGAGCGCTGATGTAGCATCTGGTTTGGATATTTTGGCCAGGCTCCGTGGAGATGGTCATGTGGACGGCGGGATGGGGCGCGGTGCCGGTCTCAGCGCTGGCGAAGAAGTTCTGGATCAGGGCGCTGAAGCTGTTGAGCTCGGGGGAGGTGGTGTACCACCCGAGGAGAACTTCGCGGGGCGAGGCCTTCAGCGTCAAGGCCAGCATGTGCTTCTGGTATTCCACATCTACCTCGACTTGGTCCTCCTCTTCGGTATGGGGGATGGCAAAGCACGAGCGGACTTCGACTTCGGTACCATCTTCGGAGCGGGTGCCGACGAGGGCGCCGATGACACGCGTGGATTGCGCGGTTTCACGGCTGTCTCTTCGGGTGGCGTGGTCGAGGATGGAGAAGACGGCCTTTAATCAACGCAGAGACATTAGTATGGCCAGGTTTCATGTCACGGTAGTGATGATGACTGCAATCCTCGCAAAAGGGTGTGGCTAGAAGCATATCGTACCTGGGGCTGGATGTTGACCGTAAGCGGGGCAATGCTCGACTGGAGGCCAGCATTGGAGTGCGTCAGGGGACGCGAGAGATGTATGAATCGCTCCGTAGCGACGGCGGCCATACTGGGCAATATATTGAGCGAAACAACCGGTTTAGGAGGTGATATTTGCGTCCGGGGCGTCAAGCGGCGGTGGGCGAGAGGCGCGGAGATGGAGGGAAAGGGAGGGGACGGAGGGACTTGGTTCGCCTTGCAATCTTGGTCTGGGCCCTTTTTTCTGGTGGTTTCGCGATACGCCAATTTGGTTGATTTTTACCAGTTTGACGGGGCTCCAGCTGGGGTTGTGCGATGTCGTCACGTGACGTCCCGCAATACCTACTTGTAAGTCGTGAGGATATGCAAGAATGATAAATCGTCTTGTCTTGTGTGACACGATGCCGATATCGATAGTGAATACCTATATCATAAGTGATGATGGCTGTTTCTGAACAAAGATGTCTGTCTCGGAGAAAATGCACGTCGAGACGAGAATGGCACTATTTATACTTCACATCTGGAAGCACACTTGCACCATGTGAAATCACCAAAGCGAGGTTACAACTGTTGCAAGTGTTATAACCGAACGAAGAATGATTTTCATATGGCGTGATTCAGAATTGAGATCGCAGAAGCAAGGCTACATACAACTGTTACAAGTGTTATCACCGAAGCGAGGTAATTTACAAGTGTTACAAGTGTCGCCAAAGCGAGAATGTAAGATTCACACCGCTGGAGTCAGAAGCAAGAAGCGGAGGATCAGAACGAAAGACTAATCCAGACTTTAAATACTTCTCTGTTTCAGGTTCTTGTATTGTGTATGTATAAGGACGCAGTCTCCCCAAGGACTTGACAGAAGAACCATTTCCATGTGCCAATACAAGTGTACATACGGAGTACATATGTACATTGGTACCCAGTGTACGGAGTAGCCTGAACATTTATAGGTGGGTCTCAGCGTCCATTTCGGGTTAATCGCTGAGGCAGATGGCCAAATCGCTGAGGCGCATTTTCATTGTACATCAAAGATCCAACTTTTTAGCGGGGCTGCTTGGTTCAAATCATGAGCATGTTACATACGCACAAGCTGTAAGATATCACACTTCGTTTCATATTTGGTAGATTTCTATTGAGCCTTGGAGGATTACACCGGTACTTGGCTACCTGAGACATCAATCTAGAATGGGCCCTCGTGGACGAGGCGGCAATTCTCGCGGTCGCGGTGTTAGGGGTCGCGGTGGAAGAGGGAGAGGACGAGGACGAGGCGGCTCAAGTCGATGGGGACCAACACGGCGATTTGATGGTGAACGTTTAGCTGAAAAGGATGAGTGAGTAGTCTACTTCTATCTGCTCTCTCTATAGAGCAAACAAGTCCTGCAAGCGGTGGACAATGAGCGGCTAATTGTTTTTAGGGATTCCGGATCCGAATCTGAAGGCGCCTCTTTTGACGAGCAGGACGAGAATGTCGAGGATACCGATTCCGAGAATGAAGATGACCAGCCCGCTGCGCGCCCATATATTGCGCTCTTGCAAAGTTTCACCGAATCTAGCTCCCACAAAGCCAAGAGGAGAAAGCTCGAACACAACGCGCCATCAGAACAAAGCGCTCCCGAGAAAACGGACGAGAAAATGGACGACAGCGATACGGAAGAACGAGAGGACATTGATGAAGCGGACGCAGAAGATGACTTAGAGAAAGAGGGCGAACAACAAGAAGACGAACCAGATTCTGAAGATGACAAGGACGTTACAGATCCCTTCGACACACATTACGCGCACCCTGATGATGCAAAGGTCGGCAAGGCTGTCAAGGCCATCAAAGATGAAAGCTGGACGACAAGTAGGGCACTAGTCAATACTCTACGTGCGACAGTGATGACAGTTGACTCCGAGGCCAGCGACAGTAGCAGTGGCAAGGCGGTAATACCGCAACCTTGTGGACTGGAGGGACTGAAACTGAAGCAGAAACTGCAGGAGACGGCGTCCAAGGAGATGGACAAGTTGGATGCTACAGAAAGGGCAGTTTTGCCGCTTCTCTTTGGATACAAAGATGTATTCTACTGCGATAGGACGGTCAAGAATGCTGGAAGGTTACGACAAGCGGTTTGTCTGCATGCGCTCAACCATGTCTTCAAGTAAGTGATCCATCTCGTCTGTAGATTACTTTCCATGCGGTATCATGGAGTGAACCTCTGCTGACATGCTGCCACCTTTGTTAGAACGCGCGACCGCGTCATCAAAAACAACTACAGATTGGCCAAGGAAGGCCAAGACACCGAGCTGGAGCTCCGCGACCAAGGCTTCACTCGACCCAAGGTTCTGTTCCTCTTACCAACAAGGAACTCGTGCGCCAAAATGATCGACATCATCAAAAGTCTGTGCGACACCGACCAGCAAGAGAACCGCAAGAGATTTGACGAGTCGTACATTGAAAAGGAGAACAATTTCGGTCAAGACCGACCGGAAGACTTCAAAGACCTCTTTGAAGGAAACGACGACGACATGTTCCGCATCGGCGTCAAGTTCACTCGCAAGACCATCAAATACTTTTCGCAATTCTACAACTCAGATATTCTGTTTGCCAGTCCTCTGGGCCTCCGCATGGCAGTTGGATCCGAAGAGGAGAAGAAGAAGCCAGATTTCGACTTTCTGAGCTCCATCGAAATGGTTATTGCGGACCAGGCCGACGCACTGCTGATGCAAAACTGGGAACACGTTGAGTACATATTCGAGCATCTCAACCTGCAGCCCAAGGATGCGCACGGCTGTGACTTTAGTCGTCTCCGGACCTGGTACCTTGAGGACTGGGCCAAGTACTTCAGACAGACCATTGTCTTGTCGGCATTCAATACCCCTGAGTTGGTGGAGTTGCAACGCGTCCACTGTCACAACCGGGCTGGCAAGATCCGCCTGCAGCCCGAGTATCAAGGCGTGATTCAGCAGCTAGGCGTCAAGGCCAAGCAGACCTTTTCTCGATTTCAGTCCTCCTCGGTTGACAAGGATCCCGATGCTCGGTTTGAATATTTTGTGTCGGCGATCGTGCCCACTCTTGTCAAGAGGGCTAAGGATGCGTCAGGAACGCTTCTCTTTATCCCGTCGTACCTGGATTTCGTGCGCGTGAGGAACTACTTTGCCAACTCGGTCATCATGAGCAATGTGACGTTTGGTGCTGTGTCGGAATACACGGATGTGCCGGAGGCTTCGCGGGCTCGGTCGCATTTCCTCTCTGGTCGGCATCGCGTCCTCTTGTATACGGAACGAGCGCACCATTTCCGACGCTATCAGTTTCGCGGGGTTCAGCGCGTCATCTTCTATGGCTTGCCGGAGAACCACATCTTTTACCGGGAGACTGCGGGGGAGTTTCTGAGTAAGAGTGAGCAGGATCTCAGGATTGAGCCTGGCCAGGGAACGGTCAGGGTCCTGTTTTCCAAGTACGATGTGATGAAGCTGGAACGCATTGTTGGGTCGAAGAGGGTGGGCAAGATGATTCAAGAGCGTGGTGATACCTTTGACTTTTTGTAATTGACCTCCAAAGTCTGACATCATGGAAAATGGAGCATGGGTTTGTGCATCTTGATAGTCATATTGTATTCATGTAGCATTGGGCGGCAGTATCTAAATACATCAATCCAGCACTGCCTTCGTTGTGTTCACAGCCTCTATTGTCAATGGAATAGGCATGCAGAGATGCGGTGTTGTACACGGCAGAGAACCAACCGCCGAAGTTGGCTTCTCCCCATCTTCCATCCTTTCTTCTTCATGTTTTGTCCAATCCTCTATCTGTTCCTCCTCTGCATTTTCTTCCACCTGCCTAACCACTCTGTCCGCCCACGATTCTACCTCCTGAAAGGATTCCACGACTTTGCAGGCTCTTTCTTGTCGGCGCTCATCATCTCCGTCACCTTGGCTTGCTCCCGATCTGCCATCTTAGACGCCTCCCTGCTATGATCATTGTCCTCCGTCGCCGTCTCCGTCTCTGCCACCGCCGTCATATTCGGCGTCTTCTTTTGCAACAACTCCACAAACCTCTCCACCATTGCATCCAGATCCGCCTGGCCCCTAAACGCCGTCACCTTCTTCGCGTTGTGCATGGTCAAGGGCGTGGGTTCCCGTCCGTTAAGCCTGTCCCTAGCCAAAGTCTTGGCGGTCATCATGAAGCGCGAGTCTCTGGGGCCGTCAACAAATTCGAGAATAGAGCTCTCGGACTGATCGTAGGCGTTTTTGGGTTCTGTGCGGGTGACGCGTGTATAGCCGCCCTCGCGGGTCAGGTATCTCTCTCGTAGCTCGCCGAATAGTTTGGGAATGAGCTGCTCCGGTGTCTGCAAAACAGTCTAGTTAGTTTTTGTCTGTTCTGGATTTGCCGCTTCGCATTGTGTCGCAGAAAAGAATCCAGCCCTCCAATTGCAAGGACAGGACCAGCATTTGCCAATATGCCAATTTTGTACTGTTTCCGCCACAGGATTGCGGTTTGAGGCGAACATACGTAAAGAATTCCGTGGGCCGATCTCCTGCACGGCTCATTGTTTCTCTTTGCCAGCGTTATCAGCTTCTCTGCCATGCGCTGGGCCTCCTTGGCTTTCGCATGTGTGGTTTGGATGTGCTCGTGCTGGACGAGCTGGGTAACGAGGCCGCGCAGAAGGGCTTGTCGCGCAGAAGAGTCGCGACTGAGGTGCCGAAATCTGACTGCTCCTCCGGCCATGATGGCGTTTTTTTTTTCTCGGATTCGGTATCGAACAGCACAGAAGCACGTGGGAATTGGTGTGTTTCAGCAGAGGCGATTCGTGAAGCCTTTTTGCCAATCCCGCGAAAAAGGGTCGCACAAGCAATGCGGATGTTGCTGGGATGGATCGGGTAGGTGGTGAGGGATGCGGATACGTGATTGGCTCGAGTGGTAAAAAAGGCCAATCGGGCCTTGCGTCTACTCCGTAAACGCTACCTTATGTACAAGGTCAGCGAAAAGACGAACTACCCACGTCAATCGAGCATTTCGGGTAGAAACGAAAAGGCAATAATCATCTCTCGCCGATCAGGTGCCAATTACCTTGGCATTGTCTTCGGCTCTCGAGCTCGGTGGCTTCCCAGGGCTGCAGCGAATACAGAGCTCGAGCTCTGCGACAAACCTGGATCATTCCCCCGATCGCCGTGGTCACTGGCCCGATTCTCAAGGAGCTCCCTCGAAAAAGTCCAAGCTGCAACAACAGACTTCCATCTAAGCAACATAGGCATACAAGCCGCCCAGTATGGGCTTCGTGAACGGTCTCGTACGCAAGCATCAAAACAAGCCTCGAGCAAAGCTCGCGACCTTGTAACACGTTGTATGAAATTCGAGTGGAAAGCTAACTGGAACTACAGACCGGTGGTGTCGCCCTCACCCTCTCCATCGCATATCTTTCCGTGCTCGCCCACCAGCGGAACCGTGAAGAACAAGGCCGATCCCTACGCGCGCAAGCTCTCACCATCCAGAGCCTCATCGACCCCATCCCGCAGCCTCTACCTCCGACGCGCTCCGAAGTCGCTGCCGCCAAGCGAGCCGAGACCGTCGAAGTCCTCAAGGAACGATGGAACACTGAGATCGAAAGCGCGGTGAGATGGGTGCAACACGCCGACTGGGAAGACGTTCGCGAGGGACTGGAAGATCGCATTGCATCTCTCTGGGATGCGGCCTTTGGTGAATCCATTCAGGAGACTGCTACGAAGGGCAAGACGGAGCTGCAGAAGGAACTACAGAAGGGCATCAACATGGCTCAAGCTGGCGCTGTGTCCGCTGCCGACACAATAAAAGCCCAAGCAAAGAGTGTCTTCGAAAAGGCCAAAGCAGAGGAGGAGGATTTCGCAGCCAAGGTCAAGGACAATGCCTTGCAAGCCCGACTCGCTGCGTGGAGAGCCGCCCAGAAGGCGGAAAAGGATGTTCATTCGGTGGCTGTGGATGCTCAGGAGGCTGTCAAGTCCGCGCTGGAAAAGGGCAAGGAGATGGCTACGGAGGCTGCAGGAAAGGTTGGATCGGCGGTTGGTTTGACTGGCGAGGGTACTGCTCTGGGCCACGTGAGCGTGGCGGCGCTGAACCCTGTGCAAAAGGCTCTCGATCAGCGCTTTGAGAGACCGAGCAGTGACATGCGCAGCGTGGCGGAGGTCCTCAAGCAGCGATATACGGCGATGGACAGGCGCGATAACACTGTGCTGCGAGGATTATAGACGCTGATGGATGAGCTGGAGTCGAGCGGGAATGATAATGCAGGAATCAGGATAGACTTGGTGCCTCGAAGATGAATGCGTTTTGGGGAAAGGTATTGAAAAGGGGGATTCGGTAAATAAGGCTGTGTATTAGTATAGCGCGTGATGAAGGTGGGGGGACACAGACGTGGATGAGCAGAAACAAGATCTCGAAAGACGAAGGATATTTACACTGCCATTTCCTTCTTACGACGGAGTGGAAATTCAACTGTGGTGATTCCGCTGAGGAGTTTACATTCTTCATATCGGGCGCTCGCGAGTCTTGTTTCTCCCTATGGAAGGCAACGATGGAAGAAGCCGATTTCCCAACGACCAGTGCCTATACGAGATTGGGGGCGTCGAGGGGGGAGATGGTTTTACTCAGATACTGGCATGCGACGTTCTATGGGAGTCGCTACGAAACGGGATGAGCGAGTCGACTGTCACAGACCTCGGGCTGTCTCGATCGAGGCATATCAGGGTGTGGCCGGGCACCGAGGTCGTAGGGTCACTGATATTTCCACTGTTGGGCGTTTCATACACTGCAGACCTAACCCAGGACATTCCGTGTTATACTCCCTGTCACCGGAATTCAGCAGAAGTTGTCAATTTGTTGCAGACCTGTACGATTGCGGATAACTACTGTAGCTAGTCTCTTACCATGCACTGCCTTCAAATGATTCACGCGCAAATTCTGTGGTTCATCCGAGGCCCGTCAGAGTGCCTTGCAAAGTGCATCAAACTGCCCGCCGGAATCACAACCATCCGAACGGCCGGGGCGGTGCCTCTCCCTCCCCGCATTAGCATTTCCTCATCGTTGATTGGCTGCGTTCCGGCGACGAGTTCGCCCTTGGGAACCGTCATCAAGGCCCACATGACGCTGACTTGCGACTTTCCGTAATCTGTTTCGTCAATCGCCAACTTCATCATTGCTTTCTTTTTTCTTCTCAGTTGGTGAACAATTCTCTTCTCGTCGCAAGTTGGGTTGACACAGATATCAATTCGTCGTCCATTCAGCCAATCAAGACGGGAGAATTGCGTTGCTTTCTTTCCTCTCTTTCACAGACCAGTGTTGTGGCGACTGTGGCCTTGGGCTTCGCAAATTTACCTACCTACCTCCTAGGCTCCTACTTTGCCACCTCGGTCTGAAACCGGGAACGCATCGCTTCTCCCTCCCTTCGTTTCACCCGTCAAATACAGCACAGACGTGCACACGCACTCGCGCACACGAACAAAGACGCGCAAAGACGAGCCTTTCGCGATCATACACCATCGTCCACAGCCGCTATCATGTCTTTTTCTAGTCTCGTTCAGGATCTCACTCTCCGCGATAGCGGCAACGCCATCCGCCGACCAGCCTTGACCTCCATGTCCACAACCGATGACCGAGCTTCGCACATGTCACGAGCCACGTCATATACTAGCACCGCGGCTACGAGTGTGAGCATTTCGGGTGATATAGGCAGTCAGCTTCATGGGGGCTACTACCATCCGCTGGCTCGCTCGTGGCAGGCTGAGCGACAGCTGACCAAGTCCATGTTCATCTACCCCATCTTCGTCACCGACCGACCAGATGACATGAATCTGGTCGCATCTCTTCCGGGCCAATACCAGCTCGGTCTCGGCAAGCTCGTGTCCTTTCTCGAACCACTCGTCCGCAAGGGCCTTCGCTCCGTGATGCTCTTTGGTGTACCGATGAAGGCTGGCACCAAGGATGCTTTGGGCACCGCTGCCGATGATCCCGAAGGTCCCGTCATTCAGGCCATTCGCCTCATCCGGAGCCGCTTCCCTCAAATGTACATTTGCACAGACGTCTGCCTTTGCGAGTACACCTCACATGGACACTGTGGAATACTGCGTGACGATGGCAGCCTGAACAACCAGCTCTCCGTCGACCGTATCTCCGACGTGGCCATCGCCTATGCCAAAGCCGGCGCGCACTGCGTCGCTCCTTCAGATATGAACGACGGACGAATCCGCGCCATCAAGCTCAAGCTTATCGAGGAGGGTATCGCTCACAAGACGACACTCATGTCCTACTCTGCCAAGTTCTCCGGATGTCTGTATGGTCCATTCCGCGACGCTGCCGGCTCTGCTCCTTCTTTCGGAGACCGCAAATGCTATCAGCTGCCACCCAGTGGTCGAGGGCTAGCCCGTCGCGCCATCATCCGTGATCTCAACGAAGGTGCCGACGTCATCATGGTGAAGCCCGCAGGGCAGTACCTCGACATCATCAGCGACGCCAAGGAGCTGGGCAAAGACCTCCCCATTGCGGCCTACCAAGTCAGCGGCGAATACTCCATGATCCACGCCGCTGCCAAAGCTGGCGTATTTGACCTCAAAGCAGCGGCCTTTGAATCTACCGAGAGCATCTTGCGGGCGGGTGCGACCATTGTGGTCAGCTACTTTACTCCTCAGTTTCTGGATTGGCTTGAAAACTAGGGTGGCCTCTGGGGGGGCTGCAAAGCAGCGAGCAGCACAAGAAAGAGCTTGGTGAAACGAAGGGAACATGAATGAAACAGTCACGACGGCGTTCTTTGGGAGCATAAATGTGAGATTCTGGGATTTGATTGCAATGACGCTTTTGTCAATTGCTGTGATTGATGGCTAGATTTCTATTGCTGCGTGTAAAGGCGACAGGCAGGGATAAAGCGCTGCTAGACAATGAAATAAGCTTGTTTTTAATTCCTTGTCAAAAGAAGGATGCTTACCTACATACCTACTCTTAAGAAGGATAAAATGCCGACACGGATTATCTACCTACCTACTCCATTAGGTACTCTGTATGTACAAGATGTCTTGCAGTTGAATCTGCTTGTGAATGGATCGGCAACATCCGCTGTTACCGGTCCTTGACAGGTGGGAGCCGTTTTGTTTCTGGCTCAAAATGTTTAATGTGCTTCTTTTGGGGATTTGTTTGCCGTGTTGAGCTCATTGACATGACGTGGTGGAGTAAGTCAGGAGTCAATGTCAATGTCAAAGCTACGTACGTTTTTTCTCGTGGGTGCAACCTAAAAAAGAATGTCACTTGAGGCGTAAGCACTCTTTCAAGTTTACACACCCAATGTATGTACGACCCGAAGCTACCTACAACGTGGTACAACTTCTGTGATTTGGCTGCAATCGGCCCGGCGAGAACACCGAGATTCGCAATTCCTTTCCGCGGATCGGATCTTTTGTCGAGATTTGAGGCAAAATGCCGGCAGATGACCTTGTGCATCACTATCCCAGCCCTCATCACTTCGAACTTGTTTATTACGCTGTTCTACGGAGTACGGAGTAAAAAAAATAGGTACATACATGATGCTGCTTATCCGCCGGGCTTCGCTAGCGGTAAGCGATATGTACCTAAGGTACTCCGTAGGGTCCAGCAACAAGGGACGAAAGACGATACGGAGTACAAACTTACACGTGCATTGCGGCCTTGCTCAGATTGGACCAAAGCCAAGCGGACGGCTGAGTTACCGACAAGGTGGACCTACAGTAACGCTGGGAGATGGCCAGGATGCGAATGCTTTACTTACTGTAACTACATACCTACTCCGTAAGTTGAGTACGGGCAGGGGTTGATCGCCAATTTTACAATAAAGGTCCCGGCTGTAATTAAGCCTCATTGCGCGAAGACTCAAAAGAGAGATTAGGTAGATTGAGGGGCTTTTGACCGGGGGATCCAAGCTCACAAATGGTTCCATTTGGCAACAGTGAACAGTGAACACACACACCCTGTTATATAATAAGTCAACGTCTTGCATGACTTTACGGAGTGTGAGGTACATACCTATGTAATCCGTACACCCCGTCGAGGAAGCGGGCGACTCGCGAGCAAATCGTGGGGGTATCATTGCTTTTTTTGTTTTAACCTTTGGCCTACCTAACGATGCCTCCGACCCTACTTATTTATTTGGCCGAAGTACTTATTCCGCATATGGGGAGTTTGGGATATACATACTTTAAAATGTCGCGAGCTCCGTGGCAGATTGATAGGATCTTACGAACCTTAGGGGGAAATCGCCCACAACTTTGAACTTACTCCGGACAAGTGACTACCGGGAGATCCGGCTAGTGCCGCTCAACTTTAACTGGCATCGCGTCGGGGATCAACGAGCCACCACTGACCAGTGACGACAACTTACAAGTCCCACCATGCAACAATAGAGAGACGGGTCAGACTCACGGGCCACGGCCCCGTCCAAGTTCCAACCTCCAACGGTACGGTGTACGGAGTACGGAGTACCTAATTACGTACGTGTTTGTAATGGAAAGAAGCTCAGAGTCCCTTTCGCTCGAGACCCGGCAGAGCCAAACGACGTCGATCAATTAAGCCACCATGGCCTGGGCGAATCAAAGCTTATCACGACTTCTGCGTCCTTGACCGAGAACAGGCAAACGTCCTTTCTTTGAAATTGCACAAAGAATTGGCATACATACATACAAACCTAATACAGCTTGAACAGACGGCATTAGACTGAGACAGCTTTCCACGCTTCAGCCACAAATCGCCAAATGTCGGAGCACAGAGGCGGCCAGACGGGAAGGGAAGCCATGCGCACGAAGGCCATATGAAACATGCCCCTTGTCACTTGTGCAGTTTGCCTGCTTCGATGGAGGACAACACGGGTACTTGTACGACGTATTAAGTAAAAAGTAGGCTTCTGCAGCATGTTCTGCAGCGCCTCTGGTGCTCTGTACCACGTAACCTTATGCTGCGACTCCGTAGCTGCTTGCCGCTTGTCTGGACGGTGTCTCAACACTGGATTCCAAACGTGTTCTGGCGACGTTCTACTCCGTGCGGAGTAGGTAGGTAGGTACCTATGTATGTACATATGTACCTCTCCGTAACTTCTGCGACGATGGGGCGAAACATGGGGCGAATCCACACCGGACCCGCATCCCACAACCGGGCACGCACATACGGAGTACATCCCCATGGGCTAAGCGCATGCAACAACGCCGCTGTTGGCTGTTTTGCTGCAAGCAGCACTTGACGGCGTCACGGCGTACATACCTACCTACGTACATAGGTAGCTATCCCGTCAATTCACGTTTGGTTCTCACAAAACAGTCGTGAACCATGTAACCATCGTGTCGCCTGTTTTTGTCTCGTTGAATCCCTTAATTTCGATGCAGTCCCGTCTTCTCAATTGGGAACTTGTCTGCCTGCTCAGGAAGGTGCGATAGAGAGAATCAGCGGGGCGTCGGCTGTGCCAGGGCTCGCCTTGTCGCTTGTACGGAAGGAACGAACAGACGATCCCAGTTCTCCACGCTGGACGGCCTGTGCAGTCCCTTTGATCAGTTGCAGACATGTGGTGACCAGTGCCAGAGGCTTTTATGCCAATTGTGCCGAGCAGCTTCGTAGTTTCATCTAGGTAGTAGACTTCTTGACTTTGTTTCTGCTCTCCTTCCCATCGCCCTCCCCTCTCTCACATCTATCCTCCCCTGAGTCTTCCGGTCTCTAGACTCGATAGACTGTCCTTGTGCGAGACGACAAGACTTGTTGGGCAGACAGACCACAAGTCGTCGTATGTACCCTTCATTCCGCTCCCGTTGAGCCTATGAATTCACGCAGATTGATCGACGGGACCGGTATCTGGTGATACGCCTCGACTTCTCCCTGTGGTCCTTGGCAATTCGTTTCCGGTGTTCGTTTTTCTAGTCGTCTTTGTTATACCTGCTTTCTACCAATACCCGGTTGCGTTTGTTTATCCAATTACGTTCTCCTGTTCTTTCATTTCAATTTATTCTTACCCGCCATCCAAATCTCGGACACCATACATGGCAAGATCTACAACTTTTCTACGACACGCCTTCCTCATTCTATCACCATGGCTCGAAACGACGAATCAGTACCATCTACCTCACAAGAGGATCGCGTGAGACTATTACACGAGCGGCCTTTTGACTCGGAGAGCGAAGACAGCAATAGCGACGCTGAATCACTTCTGAAAGTCAGTCTAAAACTTCCCAGTTATGCTTCCGCGCTCTCGGCCCCATGCAATCGACTGTCGACGTCGTTGCGAGTTATCCTATGGCGAGGCGTCATATTCTTGGTTCCGAGCTTTCTGCAGGGAAGACATGCCCGGGAACAGATATGCCCCTCTAAATTGGCACCCACCGCGTACTTGGATGGCATGAGAGGACTTGCTGCCCTTTTTGTCTTCTTTTGCCACTACTTTTATCAAGCCTTCACCATTGCGAAAAGCTGGGGCACTGGAGAGGACAACTATCATTTCCTGAAGCTTCCTATCGTCAGGTTATGGTACCAGGGACCTCCCGCTGTCTGCGTCTTCTTTATCATATCAGGCTACGCACTCTCATATCGACCTCTGAAACTAATTCGCGATGGCGCCATGTCTGACCTTGCGACCACGATGAGCTCCTTGACCTTCCGACGAGGCATTCGACTCTATCTACCAACCGCCATTTCCACACTGATGATTATTATTCTTTTACGAATGGGGGCCTATGAATGGACTAGAGCGTTCGCAAAGGATCGCACTTATATGAAGAACATTGTCGAACCTCACCCCACGCGCATGAAGTCTGCCTATGCCCAGTACAGGGACTGGGCCATCCACATGTACAATTTTGTTCACGTTTTTGACTGGAATAAGTTTGGGGGAAGTACATGTAAGCAAACATTGCCATTCGATTTTCCCACCAAGGCTTCAATCTGACAAACGACACCTCTCAGCATACGATGTTCACCTGTGGACGATACCCCTCGAGTTCCGATGCTCGCTTTATCTCTTTCTTACCATCATCGGCACGGCACGGCTCCGAACTAAATTTCGATTTTTGACCGTGGCCTTTATCATGTGGTTCTCTTATCGGCATTCGAGATGGGAATTGTGCCTATTTCTTTGCGGCATGCTGCTTGCCGAGATGGACCATATACGTGGCGCGCATGTTCCGCCCCCCGCTCTGCCTCAGAGCGAGAAACCGCGGCCTCATGATGCTTACGGCATGGTCAAGGGGTTCTTCTGGGCCTCTGTCAGCGTCTTGGGCCTGTACTTGATGTCGCAACCGGACGATGGGGGAAAGGTGGCTCCAGGCTGGGTGTACTTGACTTCACTCATACCTAAGTGGTGGACTGAAGAACAGTACCGATACTGGCAATCTATAGGCGCGGTTTTCTTCTTGCTCGCAGTTGGCCACTCCCGTAGATGGCAGCGCGTCTTCAACTCGGCCGTTGTACAGTACTTTGGCAAGATTTCGTACGCCTTGTACCTCATGCACGGCCCGGCGATGCACACAGTTGGCTACCATTGGGAGAAGATGGCTTATGAGTTGACTGGCGTGGAGGGCTACTGGTACAATGCTGGCTTTGTGCTCGGTGCCATGTTTTGCATTCCCACGGTCATCTGGTGGGCGGATGTGTTTTGGAGGGCGGTGGATGTTCCAACAGTCAAATTTGCTAAATGGTTTGAGAGCAAGTGCATTTCAAAAAAGTAATTTCGGGCATAATCGAGGCTAGGAAGCATGGGCAGGAATGGAGGACATGGAGTTGCTATGGAGTACAGCAGAGAGGCTTGATTCGAAACGGACAGTCCACGGACATGACGAAATTGGGTGGATTTAGACTAGCTGGACGGTGCTTGGCGTTATTCTGATGAACACTTGCTGTCTTCGAGCGCTATAAGCTCGAGAGGCCTTTCTTTTGTGCTTGAAATAATCTACATGGGTACGCTTTCTTGTCAAGAATGTCAGACTTTGATACCCTCAATTCCTTCACTTAACTCTTAAGTCTTTTCAATTGCATTGTTCAAATTGCCCAATCGTTTTGGCCTAGAAAAGATGCTTTCCTAGTCGCCACAAAGGTTTTTACCCAAGATAGGGGAATCGGATGGCCGACTTCAATTGGAGGCTACTAAATAGTAGTGCTCTAAGTCTAGCATCCAGTCCCCGGATGGTGGATCATATGCATAATGCCGCGTATACATACATGGTTGGGACGACGATATTTCTCGACTGACAACTTCCCATCTCCCGTGTGACGATTCAACACCACAGAATAGGTCCTTGTGATGCACTTTTGCTACCTTTTTCAACGGGATTCAATTTTGGGAATGGAATGTTCTTTCTGCTTTTGTAGGAGGGTCCGTTTCAGATCATTCCTTCGGGTGAAGTAAGACGGGCCCACGGGGGTGGTGTATGGGTTTGAATGAGAAGAAGGTCCCAGAATATGCCAAAAAAGTGTCGAAATGACACATTCCACACAACTAGCTATTAATGCATTTTGTTCTGAAGAGTGAAAGTTCAAAGAGGCAATAGAGGGAGGGGACATCATCATAATAATAATTGGCGCAGATTTCTAGAGCAAGGAGAGACTACGGATATAGATGGGCCTGTGGTGTGTAGATAGATGAATATCATCGTCTTCTCTCCCCGGCCCCTAGTGCCCTCTGAGAGGGGAGGAGAGGAACTTCAGAGAAGGGCTAGTCTCTTTGAAAAAAGGATCATAAAGGTGAACCGTAGTATTGTCGTCTTTTCCTCTTCAAAGTATGTACAATGTCGTATCATCTTCTCATCTGTGGGGGCTCAAAGTAAGAAGGAATGGAAACGAGAACAAATCAGAAAGTCAGGACTCGGAGGGCCAACAAGTTGCAAGGATTCATAAATATATCATCATCGTTTCTTGTCTACATAAGAGGAAGGAAGAAAAACGAGAGGCTATGAAAGAAGAAACAAAACGTCGTGACTCGTAATTCGTAGTTGCAATGAATCACCTTCTTCTCTATACTGGATGGACCCATCCATAAGACTAAGAAGAAGAGGAACAATACAAGTCAAACAAAGAAAGATGATGAAATCAAACCCCATACGGCCGTCGGTATATATGTCGTCATTCTCATCTCAAAAGAAAGGGCAGAGATCAAAGAACCATGAACGAGAGGTTAGAAGAGGAAAAAAAAAAGGCTCCATAGGGCAGTCGTGACAGCCGCGATCGATCCCACGCACAAACACAGCGCGCGATGATCAGCAGATATCCCACCCAGTATACATATACGCAACCCGATCATCTCACTCTCCCCTCCTCGCGCCAGCGGCCCAACTTCAACACCCGCACACACACCAAGACTCCGATTTTCCAACAATCGCACCCATCTTTTCTTTCTCCCCTCCATAGAAAGTTTAAAAACTCTGCTCCACTCAACAACAGTTCGATCCTCTCCTGAAACAACACCCACCTTCCCCCTCTCACTCAATCAACACTCATCACTGATCAGAAATATATATTCCAAATCACGCACCAGCGCTATCCTCCCGCGCATATACCCTCTTCCCAGCCACCCACGTCTCCCTCACCGTCAAATTCCGAAACTCCTCAATCGGAATCTCCTCAATCGGTCTGTCCAGAACTACCCAGTCCGCAAACGCGCCCTGCCTAATCAGCCCAGCCCGTCCATCCAGGAACGCCCCGTAGGCAGTCGCGCCAGTGAATCCCCAGAGAGCCTGGTCCAGCGTGAGCGACTCCTCGGCGTGCCAGCCCTCAGTAGAGCCATTCAGACCGAGTCCCGTGGCGGGATTCTTGCGCGTGACGGCCGCGTAGATCCCGCGGAAGGGATTGGGAGGCTCGACGGGGAAGTCGCTCCCGAGGATGACGGGTGCAAGGTTGCTTAGGTAGGAGCGCATGCGGT
This sequence comes from Claviceps quebecensis, assembly GCA_004016085.1. Taxonomy (NCBI): domain Eukaryota; kingdom Fungi; phylum Ascomycota; class Sordariomycetes; order Hypocreales; family Clavicipitaceae; genus Claviceps; species Claviceps quebecensis. The sequence continues at coordinate 40,628 of QEQW01000133.1, forward strand.
AGGCGGAGTGGTCGGTGCGGTCGTCGCCGAGGCGGAGCTGGGCGTAGCGCATGTCGTCGGTTGGGTGCGTGGGTTGGACGGAGGCGATGATGCCGATTTGGAGCAGGCGGTGCTGGTCGTCCGGGTGGACGATTTGGGCGTGCTCGATGCGGAAACGGTGCTTGAGCTGGCAGATCCGGAGGGCTTCGTAGTTGTAGTCGGAGGTGCTGTTGGAGTGGGTATCGGCCTCGGGGCATACGTGGATCAGGGCGGCGATGAAGGCGTCGATGACTTGGCGGTTCGCGCGGTCGCCGATGGCGTGGATGTTGATCTGGAAGCCGGCTTCGGCCCAGGTCTTGGCGAGGCTGGTCATGGTGGTGTCGTTGAGGAGGAGGGAGCCGGTCGAGTTGGTCTTGTCGGTGTAGGGCTCGAGCAGGGCGGATCCTCTGCTGCCGAGGGCGCCGTCTGTGATGATATGCGGTTAGAGGTGGTGATGTGCTGAAGAGGGACGGGACATACACAAGAGCAGAGAGAATGCCACCATGGGCAAGAAGTAGAACAAAAAAGGAGGTGGTACGTACCAGCGAAGAGCTTCACACTCTGAACCCAGAACCGAGAATCCTTTCTAGCAATCCTGGTGGCATTATCGGGACACCACGAATTCGTAATGTCGCACTCCATCATGCTGTACACGCGGACAGTCCAGTTACGATCGTCATTGGCCAGCTCGTTGTATAGCTTGATATCGTCAGGCCGTGTGCTCGCGTCGTGAACGCCCACGAGGCCAACCTTGTTCAAGTCGCGCATGGCATCCCGCACGAGGCCCGGTCTGATCTCATCGCTGATGGGAGGCACCAGACTCGAGACGGGTCCCATGGCATTGTCGCAGAAGACGCCGAGCCCTGGACTGCGTATAACCTGGCCACCGGGCGGGTCGGAGGCGGTCGCGTTGGCGGGCAGAAGATCCAACACAGCCTGGGATACCCAGATGCAGTGGCCGTCGTTTCGATCCAGCATCGCGTAAACGCCCTTGAGGTCTGGATCCTCGTCCAGGTCCGCGGCCGTGGGCATGTGACCGTACAGATCCTGGTCCCATCCAGTGCCGCGGAGCCAAAATTTGTCGGTGCCGGAGAGAGGATTGGCTTTGAGGTATGTCTTTAGGCGGAGGCGCACTTCGGCAATGGTAGTCGCGTTGAAGATATCAACGGAGTGAAGGAACTCGCCCCAGGCCCCGAGATGGCCGTGGCCGTCCCAGAGGCCGGGAATGACATAGCCATCAAGGAGCTTGGGCTGAGCGGTGTTGCATGATGAGTTGAGCGTCGGCTCATCCACGTTGTCGTCGCTCCATACCCGCACAAAGGTGCCGTCTACAACGGCGAAGCAGTGCGCGTAGGGATTGTCGCGGTCGTGAGTGCGGACGCCGCGATAGCAGTAGGTCGAAGCGTTGGACGCGAGAGGTGATGACGAAGACGAGAACGCGGACGACGCGAATTTGGCGGGCTCAGAATACGCTGCGAGAGCAAAGGCCACGGCCGCGACGAGGCCAATCGCAGGGACGGAACCCCATTGAAAGTGGGGCATGATGACGGCAGCTTACCTAGGTTTGGTACCTAAGGTGTTTGATACCTGTGTAAGTTATCTCTGGTGGTGAGGCAAAAAGTCTTTGTTTCGTGAGTTACACCGGTATATATCCGTTACTGGCCAATTGAATTCGTTTTCAGTGAGACAATTAGAACAGCAACATCAAGATGGCGTAAGGAGGAGAAGAGAGGAGAGGAACAGATTCAGGAATCAGAGACGCGGGAGAGAACAATACATAAGCAAACGCCGTCGTTAACGCGGGCCAGCGGCGATGCCTGATATCTATGGAGTATTGTCCCCAAAGCCTGTTGATTTGATTAAAAGTACCGCCTGTGGCTTATCGTACAAGCCATGTGCATCTCCTGCAGGGGGGAGTTCAGAAGCCACCGACGACAAAACGTGCAAGCCTGTTTTCTCCTTCAGCCGCCGTACATACTTGAGTGGAGCTGGTTGACCAGGCTCATGTAGGTATGTAGGTACCTATCCAATTCCATCCTTGATTCCCTTCCCCAGAATTCGCTTCCCTCACACAGGGATCGCGAAAAGAAAACATGACATATAGGTATGTGAAGAATAATCATGGCCGTTTGGCTGCGATGATATGGGGCCTGTATCGGGCCTAGTCGGTGGAGTTGCAGATCGAACTCCGAAGAAGAATTACCCCCCACACCCCCACACATGCCTAGGTAGAGGTACCTGGTACCTGGTAGCTCCTTCCCGCGGCAAGGCGATTATGTAACTGGCTCAAGGGCATGGGGAGGGGCATCAAGATTCAAGTGACACCAAGGTAATACCAAGTGACACCAGGTGTCGCCAAATTGCTGCAAGTGAGTGCAAGGTGACTCCGCAGGGCGACGACAGACAGACTTTTCTCTTCGATCTTCTTCTCCTTGCTGCGCTGCACCTGTAATGTGGCGTTTCGAATGCGACCGTGGAGTGCCTTGAAGAAGCATCCCGGAGATGTGAATCAGAGGGGCTGTGAGCCTGTGAGTCAAAGTGAAGCAGTGAATGTCCGCTGCAACGGCAAACACTTCCGCATCCACACAACGTTTTATGTACAGGCATTTCAAAATTCACAGGCATTAATACTCGTTGAGTCCCCACCGCCTCCATCTCGTTCCGCCCCTCCTTCCCGTTCAACAACACCAACACCACCAAAAAAAAAATCACACGATCTCCCTCATCGTCCCCTTGGAATAAAACATCCCTCCTTCGGACACTGTCCACCGCTTACTATATAACGCTCACAACACATCTACGCAAGCGGGAAATCTGCCTCAAGCACACCATGGCCCTCTCGGTCGCCGACCTAGACGCCATCGCCGATACCGACTTCCGCATCCCGCTCACGCCCGACGTCCTACGCCCGGCACTCGCGTCTCCTCCTTTTATCCAAACACGAACCATTGCCAACCTTCGCGATCTGGGCGCCCTTCCGGGTAGTCGCCTTATCGAGACACGTTTCTACCGCTCTGGATCTCTCGAAAGCGCGACCAAGGACGCCCACGCGCTAGCTTGGCTGGCCTCCCACGTGAGAAGAGTGTTTGATCTGAGGCTCGAGTCGGAGCGCAAGAACGCGCTAGATCCGAACGTTGCGGGGATGGACAAGATATGGCATGAGGTTGAGCAGGGCTACGAGGTGCCGTCGTTGGATGAGTTTGCTCTGGATGGCGGCGTGGAGGCTTGGAAAAAGGAGTACATGAACTGCGCCATGGCGTATAGACCGACTATCAGAGCTGTGCTGGAGCATGTGCGGGATCGGCCGAGGGAGCCTATTCTTTTTCACTGCACGGGTATGTTTGTCTTGCGTCTTTGCGTAAAGTGTTCAATGATCCATCTCAAGTGGTTTCTTTGCCGTGTTTGTTTTTTATAGGCCACTTTTTCTTTTCTTTTTTCTCTCCTCGCATCTTACGTTTCTCTTCCAATCGTCTTTGCTCACGTTGCACTACAGATGGACGCGATCGAACGAGCGTTGTCGCTGGCCTGCTGCACGCCCTCGCAGGATCATCATTCGCTGCGAGCACCCGCGACTACATGCTCTCGCGCATCGGGACCGAACTCGGGCGCGAGAAGCTCCACCGCTATGCCCTGGCCAGTAGGCACATAGACGACCCCAAGACGCCGGGCTTCTACAACTTGCTGAGCTTGCGGCCTGAGTTCTGGAAGGCGTTTCACGATGGGTTGGAGGAGCGGTTTGGCGGGTGGGACGGGTATGTAACGAAGGCGCTGGGGTTTTCGGAGGCGGAACTTGCTTTGGTGAAGGAGAATTTGCGGTCGTGATGCATGATGAATGGAACAGTGATGGATGGATTAGCGAGGGATGGATCAATGATGCATGGGATATGACAGTACCGCAGATTTTTGATATGGCTCAAACCTTTTGTAGGGTGCATCAGAATTTGGTACGGTGTAGGTACAAGCATAGGCAGCCATGACTACCTAGGTAGGACCATGCTATGACTAGAACCGCGAACAGGAACATCGGGAGGTCATACCTTCAACCCGATGAATGAGGGAACAACACAACAAGGAAGCGAACAGGAAAACACTGAACAGCATGGCAGGTCCGCTGTTCTTGTCTCCTCTTTTCTTTTTCGTTTCTTGAAACCTCAAGATCAACGTTTCCCCACAGCCCCATGACGTCAACCCACCCGCCTCAGATCCCTATCCCCACACCAATCAAAGCCTCCCATCCAGGGTTCACTTACTCGTGAACCCTGAAACTTCAAAACTTGGAAGAAAACGTCATCATCGGCCTTGTTTTTTTGCCGCTGCAATGCATATGGCGTCGCTTGGGGAGTGTGCTTGAACGAGTTTTGGGGTATATATATGGACAGGCGACCCGACGTCCAGCTGGCTTGTCTTATCTTGTCAGTCTGTCTGTCTGTCATCCAACACTTGTACAAACAAACAGCTCAAGAATCTCTTCTGTTTCAAACATCTTGAGCAGTAACATCAATATATTCCAAACAAAGTCGCATTTTAAAGCAAAACACGTGTCAAACACAAGACAAAACGCCACCATGCCTTTTGGAAGCAGAACCCACCACCACTCTCACACTACCACCACCACCACCACAGCGGCGCCCCGCCGCCGTGGCCTCTTTAGCCGCCGCCAGCCGGTTGTTGTGCATCAGAAGCGCAAGACTAGTCTGGGGGATAAGGTCAGTGGGGCGTTGATGAAGCTCCGTGGGAGTCTGACGAGGCGTCCTGGTCTGAAGGTGAGTTTTTCCTGAGATCCAAGACACTATAGAGGACCATGCGTGGACTCGGGTGAAGTCGCTGTGCGTACCTAGTATGATGTTGTTGCTGGGCTGGGCTGGACTGGGCTGGGCTGACAGTTTGACTTTTTCTTTTTAGGCGGCTGGGACGCGACGCATGCACGGAACTGATGGACGGGGGTCACATCGGGGGCATTACTAGGGACGTGGTCCGTGGATTTTATTTTTTTGACGGAGGAGTTTCCTTTTGCTAGATTTGCTTTTTGGCTTTGTATCTTGTTGTCTTGTGCTCTTTTTGGAAAAAGGATCACGATTCATGACAATGTCGTTTTTTTGGTTTTTGTTTTTTTCTACATTCAGAGATATACCCAGATTCAACGGCTTGCAATCTTCCTAGTCTTGTTGGCGGACAATTGATGAGAAGTTACCAGATGTTTTCGAAGAATATACTTGGGGTAATCCAGTGATACTCGTGATTGATCAAATGCCACCGTGAGCCCCAAGTTATGCTATGCTGCTTCTTGAAGCCTGAAGTTTGAACAGTGAAGGCTCACAATGGCTCCACTTTACCCCGCACTGCAGGTGCCAGGGGGCCATGAATTTACCGGCGTCCGAATTTGGCGAAGACGCAGCCCCGTTCTACAAGCGCGCTTTTTAAGTTGAAAGACAATTTCCAGTATGTAATTCTGCGGACCTACGAGTTCAATGGATCGACATACTTTCGAAGATGATGCAACTCACGTCCAGAGGCTGCTCAGCAGACAATACGAGATGACATTGTAAGGGTTCCGTAACCTCGGATGATTACAATTGACGAGGATTATTACCAGGTACGAGTACAAGGAATGATGCAAGAATGGGAGGATTGATTGTGAACAGTCGCCGTCTAGATCCAATGGGGACGATTCGCCGCCTTCAAACAAGAACGGTGATGAGACCGGGTCAGACCTCGACTCTCACAATGTTAATTGGTCGAAAACCAAGAGTTGCCTCGAATGGCGAAACTCGGATGAAGAATCGCGCCAAATACAAAGAACAGGCTAGGAGCTGACATGCCTTGAAAAAATAGCCAACACATCAAAAGATAAAACGATTGATATGGTGCCGGATGGCGGTAGGCAACACGCAACGAACTTTCAATTTGGTACATCTGTACCCGAGAACATAGTCGTAGCGAGTAGGCCACTCAAACGCGCAAAATACGAAATCTACTGGCTCAACCCTACATACCGTTTTTCGACATCCGAAATCGTGGCACTACGCGACAGGAACAGATGTTTTACGGTCATGACTCATGAGCCTGCCTCATTTTTCCCTCTTTTGTGACGTCCGCAACTGTGACTTGTGTCGACCCTGTGTTCGACTGCTTTATAGCTCTCACCTCACAGCTCAGCGTGGAGACAGATACCTCTGGCACGCGCCTGGCATCCGATAGCATTTGTGCCAAGAACTTCGAGGATATCGGGTACTCAAAAGATAGTGTGCTTCGCTACACCAACTAGGCATGTATAATAATGTACGTATGTATGTGCATATGTACATACATACCTACCTCTCCGTACCTGGCTGGTACTACTCCGTAGGTAGGGATCAAAGGCATTTACCCGGTCCCCTTCCAGGCCTCCATGGACCCCTGATTGCTAGGTATGTATGTACAGGTATTTATAGTACATGGACAGGGTGAACTCATCACACATGTGGATTGGGCCAAAACAACCGGTAAGCACCATGCAGGTACCTTACTCCGTAGGTACCTCTCATCGGAAAAGGGGAAACAGCGGAGGCGCAGGCAAGGGAGACCGCCGTGATAAATCCTCATGATACCCCGGTACTTCGTATAAAGACGCACCTTTCCGCCAGTGCCCGACTTCGCTAATCATCATCCATACCTTATTACCTGTAACCTCCCAACACAACACCTACCTAGCAAACCGAATTCATTCACACTTTCAACATGAAGGCCTCCACCATCTTCTCTCTCGCCGCTGCCACGCTCGTCAGCGCTGCGCCCGCCGACGGCGACGCTCCCGTTGCCAAACCTAAGGAACTTACCCGGGTCACCGACTTCTTCCTCAAGAAGACCCTCGATGAGAAGGTCACTCACGTGAGCTTCAGGCTCTCCGGCAGAGACGCAGACAACGTGCTCTGCACTGCCAACAACGTTCCGTTCCCTAAGCGCGACATTCACGTTTGTGGCAACTCCATGTACTCATTTGTCTTGCGGCCCGGCACCGATGGCGCGGAATATGGGCTGGCTCTTTCGCATGGGCTCGCTATTGGGTACGTGTGCGCTATACCTCGCTTCTCAAAACAAATGCAGTCTTTCTTTCTTCTTCTTCTTTTTTTTTTGTGTGCCCCATCTTGACTTGGACTAACGTTGAGAATAGCTACGGATGGGTGGGATTCGGAAACGTTCCTACCAACTGCCACAGCGCTGGTACGGGTGTCAACGACAGGGCCTGCGGACAGTACCAGAACGTTACCATTGGCCTCGCCTAGTAAAGGAGGGCTGCTTGATCTTTCGTTCTTACTTTTTCAATTTGGTATACTCCGTATAGATTGTTGTCATTGTTAAAAGAACATCTGCCGGGCACTATCGGAATACATACATAGTCTTAATTTTAAGGTTTCAACTTTCAGGTCACAGGTGCATTGTGGATCACAACTTACAGCCGTGGAACATTACCCTCATTACCATGGTTCATGCAGGCAGACGGCTGTCGGACATTTCCAAGACTTGTGCCACTGCCATTGTTCAACATCCTAGTCAACTCAACAATGCCCCTGCAATTAATTAGTAAAGCTGAAATAATTTGCGACGAATCTTGAAAGGAAGAGACGTAAAGCGAAACTTTATATTTATGTCAGGTTCAGGGTAGGGTTTTGGTGGTTAGGCGAAGTCTGCAGAGAAGGAGAATTCCAAAAAGTGTGGATACAGCTTACCTAACGTTGTACATAGCTACCTCATGCATCCTTACGTAAGATGTAAGATGCAACTTTCCACGACGCCGCGCGGCCGCAGGACCGCCGGATCTACGCGTCTGCATTGCACCGCGCCTGTCTGCATAACAAGTTAACAACAATCCATCAACAATGGTTCAAGTTCCAACTCTACCATCCTCCACTGTCCTCGTCGTCGATTACTTACTAGCCAATATCCCAGTCCTTCAAAATTCAAGACTTTTCATCGTCGATTATTATGCTCTGCCCTGCTCCAGCCGTCTCTTCCTCTGCCCTACCTCCCATTGAGCGTTGCTCCAGTATCTCCTCGCGCCGAGTCTGTCGCCGTCAGACATGATTCAACGCACAACGACGAGACCGAACATCATGAGTGCTTTCCTCACCCGCGTTGACGGCCGTTTGCAGTACCAACTCCCCGGACTCCGTTCAGGCGAGTCTTCGTCTCAGGTTAGCAGCGAAAAACGAGCGTGGACGGATACAGCGCCTCCATCGTCGTGTCAGAAGAGATCCCGATGCATAACCCCCGTCACTTACCCCAACGATAAGTGAAATGTATGCGAGGGATCATCAGATGCCAGCTTCGCCAATGCTTCGCCCAGCCACGTGAAACCGTTGCGCCTTCTGCGCGGTCTGGCCAATACCGCTCGCCAACAGTCTCTGATGAGTCGAAAGTGGAAACTGATACCATCACGCCCTCTACGCGGTCTGGCCAATATTGCTCGCCAACTGTCTCTGAGGAGTCGGACGTCGAAATCGATACCATCACGGAGTCGGAAGTCGAGACTGATACCATAACGCCCCCTGCCCGGTCTGGCCAATATCGCTCGACAACAGTCTCCGACGAGTCAGTCGTAATCTAGCAATGTTTCACATACGGAGTACGCCACGCGCCCGGCAAATCACCCGGGTTTACCACTTGATCCCGTTCAAGTCGCTGGCGAGCTAGATGTGCCTTGCCTCACTGATGCCGACCAGAGGTTACTGCGAAACTTCCAGCGGGCCCTTGCAAAGAACAAGATGACGGAGTGCCCACGATGCCACATAAGGTGGTTCACAATTACACCCGACCGGCGGATAGGCATCTGTAAGAAGTATATGAAGGACAATGCATTTCGAAGACGCACCCCTCCCCTCATCCCTCTCGAGGAATGGCTCATTGCGCGTGTGCACACCCGCATGCAGGTAGGTAGGTGATGACATATCGTGGCGCACAGTACAAGTACCACGGTCATATCATCAGTTTTCCCAAGAACGTGCCGACCATGAACCACTGCCTGCCCGTGCCGCCAGGACAGCTCGATATCCTTATCTTGCGGCCTCGCAACCAAACTGACCAGCCGAACATGAACAATCAATTCCGCGCCCAGCTCCGCCTGCGACGTTCGGTTGTTGCCGCATGGCTCCGTCATCTGAAAGCAAATCATGATGGGTATAGCGACGTTACGATCGATTGGCTGCTCGAACGTCGTACGCGGAGCTGGGCGCGGATTTAATTGATCATGTTCGGCTGATCAGTTTGGTTGCGAGGCCGCAAGATGAGGATATCGAGCTGTCCTGGCGGCACGGGCAGGCAGTGGTGCATGGTCGGCACGTTCTTGGGAAAGCTGATGATATGACCGCGGTATTTGTACTGTGCGCTACGATAGGTCGAGGACTTGATCGCCAAAATCGAAAATGATGATCTTGGGTACGATGTGTCAGTCATCGCGGACCTCGGTGCTGATGAGACGGAACTCGACAGGCTTTGTGGCATCCTCCGCCGTGGTCAAGGTGAGCCGAACCCATCCTCCGATATTGCATTCGCCACCGGGCCTCAAGGCCTTCAACTGCTCGCCATTCCGAGCACACCCATTTCCGATATCAGTGTGAAGACGCGGATATTATCACTGACTTATCCGTCCCTATGTCCCTGGGGGAAGGGTGATTTCGCAGCGTCTCGGCAGCGCACGGTCGACTTTAAACCCTACTTGCAGCACATGATTAGGCTTTCCCATGTGCGCTTTGCGAGCTTAGACATCCCATGTGACGTTACGCGTGTTTCAACATGTTGATGCGCACGCAGGCTGCGAACCGAAGCAGTTACTACTTCAAGAAGAACAATTCTGTTCGACTCACGGTTCAAGAATTCCGTGACGCCATCAACTCCAACGGTCCTCAGTCAAAGTCGCTCATCAACAGAATCATCTGCTTCTCGTCTACCATAACTGGCACACGAGCCTCCTGATCAGCCAAGCGCCGCCAGCTCGATGTCATGGTCCGAACGTTAGGCTGCCGATCTCCACTGGTTAGATCTTGCGAGGCTCATGCCGAGATATGACGAGTGGTGTTCTGCGAGTGATGCAGGAAAGACACGTATTGCCCGCGAGAACCTCAAGAACAGCCCCCACATTGCTGCCAGCCATCATGCCACAACTGGTGGCTGAATGGAACGCCGAGAAGCAGACGCTGCCGTTCGCGCAACTTGTTGAGGAGGCCATCAACAAGTGCACGGAACCCAATCAAAGTGGTACATCCGTCGTTCTGAGGACGATAAACTCCTTGATTGCGGAACGAGATTGGTCTGCGCAGGAGGCGATGCATGTTCTCCATGAAGAGGACATAGTTTTCGCCTCATGTGCTTTTCAAAACGTCGATCTACGCCATCCTGATCATTGTGAAGCACAAGTCAAGATCGACGCTGACGGTGCGCCAACTCAACGTCGCAGTCCCGTCTTGTCTTGTCTTGTCTTGTGTTTATGTTGTTTTTCTGTTGCATCATCATGTCTCGGCCATACGCTGTCACGCTTTGTGCTGTCCTACCTTGTCAGATGTCTTGTATCATGTCTCATCAAACTTCGTACTCTATGCAGTTCATTGGTATTCTCATTGAGTCCATCCGACACCGAAACACATGATATCGCCCTGGACCTCGCGCGACTCCGCGGACCGTAGGGAACTCGCTTTCTGAGATTCTTCTTACTATACCTGAAAAGCGAGCGGAATCGCGACCCGGATAGGAGAAGTAAAAGAAATAGCCAGAAGAAAACCATTTCGACCTTCGCCGCTTCGCGAGTGAGAAGATGGAAGAAATTCATTGTGCCCTCCATCGATGATCAAACTTCTTGACTTTTGCTAGTCAGAAGATAGAAGAGTTCCCCGTCAGACAGTGTTTCCAGGCGGTAGGTGTCCTCAAATCAATGCGTTCGACTCTCGTTCAGTGTTCACTGACTCCTGAGTCGGACGCCAACTTGAGCCCATCGCACGGCCTCTCTGTCATCATGTCATGGACTGCGAACTTCGAAGGCTGGGACCTCCCTGTGCAGAATTACACCGACTTCCGATAGTGTGATGCGCGATATTTGTATGCTCGACACCAATATGGTCCTGACCCCCTTGTAAATCCCGGATACGGATATCACACGTACATGATACGGACCCCCTCTATACGACCATTATCCATACGGGCCACCTCAATAGAGCTATCATGATTGCGACGCCCTCCTCACCCCGACAGCATCCTTACAAAACTGTTCGGAGTTCCATATGGCCACTAAGGATTTTATCATCAGCCGCGAGCCGCGGCCAATGTGGAAGTGCAGATACGGTGAGAAAGGGTATACCCCATTTCACATGATCCTCGCCGCTCGCTACTTCACGGAACGCTCTTCAGACTCGAAGTCAAAGCTCGCTGCTCGAGCCTCGGCAGAAAATGTTGGAACAGATCCGCAAGGTATAACAATGTACACGTGTACACCGAGGGGGTGG